>JAOEHJ010000019.1:38025735-38038391 GCA_025447855.1 Potamarius usumacintae | reverse complement strand
GTAATGGTTCATCACAGAGTTTTGACTCTCCATGGAACCATCCAGAGATTTGAAGAACCACTGAAGCACCTTTATTTGTTACAGTCAGAGGTGAAGCAGGAACTTCAGGACCCAGGAGTTTACACTTTACACGACAAACTGTGTGTGACTTATTCACTCCATCAGACCGAAGAGTGAGGGAACGACCGTTTATAGCTCCTGTAACGGAAGTGAGAACAGGAATTCGTGACTCATTTCACAGACCTTCAGTGTCATTAAAATGTGACGGATAAAAACTACGAGGTGTTGATCTTTAAGAACAGTAATTGTTGGCAAACGGCTGTGGTGTCAGAAGAATGAAAGACTTCAGGATGTGCTGGAAGAGGAAAATAATCAACATCAGGGTGGGAACAGGAACTCCTCTTCATCAGCGGTGCGTTCCTGTGATGTAAGGCGGGGCGTTCCCGTTGGAGGCGGTTCCGGTTAAAACAGAAACGCCCCCACCTCTCTCTCTCTCTCTCCTCCAGCATCTTCTTTCTCGAGACACGCACGCGCGCGCGTCCCCGAGGCCCAATGACAGCGCGAGAGCGGACCGAACGGAAACGCGAGGCGACGCTGATGACGGAGGAGCGCGCGCGCCGATGGAGGCCAAGCCGCCGGTATTATAGCAGGTAAAATCACCGGAGACGGTCGGGTTTCTCCTCCCATGTTCTCTGTCCGTGATGCGCGCGCTTTCCCATTGATTGATTGATTGATTGGGACTCGGCTCGGACTGGTCGCGTGCCGGAGCGGTCATCCCGGATGCTGCACGCGCGCGCGCTCCACGGTGTTCTCAGTCACAGCTGCATTGTCCGCGCGATTCGACACGATCCATGGTGATGATGATGATGATTCATTAATTCATATTTGCAGAAGATCAGCGCGCTCAGCTACTTCCGCTCTGGATGATCCAGATGTTGGGTTCTGTAAGGCTCGTGCGATTTATCCCTCTGTCATCCACATCAGCGCGGTGATGGTGCTGTGTGTCCTGTATCTTCATGTTCTACAGCATTATACATCATCTCTGTGTGTGTGTGTGTGTGTGTGAGAGAGAGAGAGAGAGAGCCGCATCAGGTGCTTTTTATTTGATGGTTGTTGAAAGGCAGCCGGGGAATAGAAACGGAAATGGAGTGAACCGATGAGCTTCCCATGATTTCAGTGCCGCCTTCAGTCTGCCAAAGGCTTCATTCAGTTCCACAGTGACACGGACTGATGGGTCTGGGGGGAGGGGGGCTCTGCGTGTGTGTGTGTGTGTGTGAGAGAGATGGAGGTTCGAGGCCCTCAGTGATGTCGGATGTCTCTGTGCCTTTTTTTGTCTCTTGGTCTGAGAGCTGATCAGTGTCCAGAATATCTGTAGAAATCTGTAGAAATATCAGTGCTGTTACATTATTGCGTGTGTGTGTTATCCTGTGAATGTGTATACAAGGGGGACAAACACAGATTGCCATTTAGAGTGCAGATTTATCTTTGAGAGAGAGAGAGAGAGAGATTGAGTCCTAGGAAGTGGAAGTCATGAATAACAGATAAACGGTGAACAATCTTGCAGGACCTTTGATCTCTAGGTTGGTGCTAAATCCCAGATGCACACATCACATCAATGCTGTATAATATGTGTAGCCTGCATCTTCTCTTTATGGATGATGCAGTTCGCCTCAGATCTACGGTGTGAAATAATCAGTTGATGGACCTGAGCTTCTGCACTGTGCACTCTCAGTTCCAGGATCGATGAATGAGGGTCACCACATCATCCACATGAGAGCATTCGAACAACAGTGATGCATTTAAATAGTGTCATAAGATGCACAATGTATTATTATTATTATTATTATATCCATTGAATACACTGATTTGTTTCCTCTTTTGTCATGACCAGTGTCTCCTAAAGAAGCTGCAGATGTGATGTGGAGGTGAAATGGCGTGTGGTTTGGTGTGTTCTTTGATGTTGTTTATTCATGTTTACACAAAAATAATGGGGCCAGTAGCGGTTCTTCAGGGCGATGCCGTAGAAGAACCTTTTTCAGGGCTTCAAAGAACCGTTCATGCAACAGTTTCGCATAATGTAATGGTTCATCACAGAGTTTTGACTCCCCATGGAACCATCCAGAGATTTGAAGAACCACTGAAGCACCTTTATTTTTTAGAGTGTAACTGAACTAATATGGCAGCATTTGCACAACAACGTCCTCCATCAGTTTTTGCTTTAACTGTGGAAAAGAAAACCAGTCAACTCTGAATGATCCACTTGAGAAAATGAATAGTTCTGCAGTTATCTTTGTTTCTTGTTGCTAAAGTTAGACGGCTATAATGTCAATCAATCCAGGGCTCTTCTACCATGTACTACCAGTACTGCGTTACCATGACAACGATCATAGCTAACCATTTTTTGTTTGGCCTGTGTTTGGATATAGCATTTGCTATAAGGATATATTTATCGGCTCGAGTGTGTGAAATGTTTTAATTAAAGCTGGCAGGAGAAGAATGAAACAATCAAGCCGTCGCCATAGCAACACTCCTACAACAGAGCTCAGAAACCTACTGAAAATCAGTTTGAGTGTTTTGTGTTATTCGGCATTCACAACACTGGAAAATATCACGAGTGCCTCAGGAAGAGGATTCATAGGTATGTTCTTTTGAGGTTCAGGAAAAAACATGAATCGTGATCATACCATGAAGTCAGTTGTGAATAAATATTTACACCTCTCAAGCATGGTGTTGAAATTGTGACTGACCTTGGCATGGCGGCGTGGTCTCTGTCTCTCAATCACGATCTTCAGTGTTTCAGCGATGTGTAACGTGGCTTTAAAGGAACGATTCAACCAAAAATGAGAAGTTCACAGGGACTTTCTTTCTCTCGTATCCTCCTCCAAGACGTATCGAGTGTCTTATGTGTTTGTTTATTTAGCATGTGATGATTTATCTGGACATTTTCACAACGCTAAACTTGTAGCTATAAGCGTCCCTTCTTCATCACGCCAGTGATAAAGTACCAAAGCGAATTTTGGACCCTTTCAACATCCAGCGTTTGTGTTTCAGGAGTAAACCTGACCATGATATCGCGATCTATTTCTGTCTCTTCAACATCGTACAGTGTTTCAAGGCCCCATGAATTGTGGGTAATTTTCCTTTCTCTGTGCACGGGCGATCTCAGCTGGGGATGTCTGCCCTGGAATTCAGAGCGCCCGAGTGAGGGGCGCAGAGTGAGACGAGACATGGTGAGAGATGGATAGACAGAGACAGAGCGAGGGATGAAAATAAAGAAGAGTCTCCACGGGATGTTGATGGAGATGTTTTGGGATGGAGATGAACGTTTGCTTGAGAATAAAAGACGGCTTTTTGTCACGATCAGCAGGCGAGCAACAGAACAGTGACGGAGGATTTCAAAGAGTGCTGAACTGATTCATTCTGAACTGCTGGATTTTAATCGTGTTATTATGGAGTATAAAACAGCAGTACTGAACTGAGGGGAAAATTTGAGCCTCTGTGAATGACAAGGTTTAGATTTGGTGGAAGGAAATGATTCAGATGCAAATTTCACCGCAGGACGTCATCAAGGCGACGGTGATGAGAAAGATATTTCATATATTTACATTCTCGAAGTGACATTTAACTCTAGGTACAATATTATCTTGTACTTTTTTTCTTTTCTTTTTTTCTTTTTTAAACCAGAGGCCAAAAAAAAAAAATAGAGTTCCTGCCCATTTTCTGCATTGTGTTTATTTGTGATGTCACACAGGGCTTTAAGAATTTTCTAGTTGTTTATAAATATTTCTTTTTACCTTACCTACTAGTTTTAAATGTGTAATTTGATTGCGGCAGTTGTATGTCTGATTTATCTCTGGAACAGTGTTATTGTGGACAGACGTGAACTGTGTCCCCAGCAGGCGGCTCGCACGCCTCGGCTTTCCCGTCGTTCTGCTCATCAGCAGCGAAACACAGAGTCACGATACTCTACACACACAAACCCACCGGTGTTCTAACTCACCTTATCACAGACTTGTGGAGAAAAATAAATTTTTTTGTTGATACTGATTAAAAATGTCCAATAAGTCACTTTCCATTTCACCAGTGGGTTGTGAGAAATGGTTAGCGTATTTAATAATTAATGATCTACTGTAACAGTAAACTTACGACCAAATTAGCTGTTAACGTTTAGCCTCTCGGTGTAATGCTCATCACCTACAGCTGACTTCGTGGCACTATTAACTCACTATTTCTGTTGAAACACTTTCCAGTGAAAGCACCTCACTGATGGATACTGTAGCTCGCGTTTCAAGTTCAGTCTCTCAAAAAAAACCTTTGTGCCAACCTGAGATTGGGAATAAAACAATTTTTATATGATTTATGAGAGTTTTGCAGATTTTTTAGCATTTCTGATTTTTCCAATCAAATGTGGAAGCGAGGAAACTGTCAGTATTTTGTGTGTCTTAAAATCGCAGTTTTAATTACTAAAGGAGGTGTGTCCTCTGAGCTTGTCAGATTGACTGAAGGAGGTGGGTGTGTCAGTCCCAATAAGGAAGGTGTGGCCTCTGTGTGTGTCAGTCCCTTAAGGGAGGTGTGGCCTCTGTGCCTGTCAGTATCTCTAAGGAAGGTGTGGCCTCTGTGCGTGTCAGTCCCAATAAGGGAGGCGTGGCCTCTGATTCTGTCGGTGCCAAAGGGGAGGCGTGGCCTCTGTGTCTGTCAGTGCCAAAGGGGAGGCGTGGCCTCTGTGTCTGTCAGTGCCAAAGGGGAGGCGTGGCCTTTGTGTCTGTCGGTGCCAAAGGGGAGGCGTGCCTGTTAGTCGGTGAATCGATTATTTTTATAGAGGCAGACGTGAAGACACAGAGATTTACATTGATTTTGTAGGAGCTTTTATCAAAAGTGACTTGGAGTTATTTTTTGGAAATTTCAGAACATTTTCTTGAAGCATAAACCGTTATTTCTGAACCTGTGTAAGGTCCAGTGGGACGGTGCTCGGGTTCAGATTCTGAATAAAGTGCTTGTATTATTTGCCGCATTACTTCCTTTTATGGCAAATGTATGAATATTCTATCGGCTCGATCATCTGAGTGTCCGAGTGTGAAAACACATTTCAGATGTGAAGTGGAATAAAACCCGAGGACGAACCTCACAGCTCTGGTGGAATACTAAAGAAAACTAAACAAAGCATCAAACACGAGACAGGCTGTATCTGATCGACTACACTGGGGTACAGGGGAATGAGTTAACCCTTTACATCACTGCTTCATGGTCTGTATCAGGGCTGGGATTCGAAATCACAACCTTCTGGTTGCTCCTACAGAATGCTCACAGCCAAGATAGCATGATATTCGTATTCACTGTGTTATATTCAGCTCACAGCAGGAAAGAGAAAGAGTTCCGGAGTCACAGAAGTGAGGGAGTCCAGGATGTGTCCTCGCTGTCTTTTGGATGTCCATGTTGCCCAAATGACCCGACCATCTGCAGCACTGCAGCATAAATATAGACTTCTTTCTCTTCAACACACACACACACACACACACACACACACACACACACACACACACTTACACTTGTCACAGGACATAGGGGTGAAATCACTCGTACTTTTCTTTCCACAGTTGCCATGGCAATCCTCTTCACAGTGGCAGCATCATCACCGTCCTTATCACCACCGGCAGCTTGTGGCTTTTAACACACACACACACACACACACACGAGTTTAACCTACACGCGCGTGTGTGTGTGTGTGTGTGTGTGTGAACTTCCTTGCCAAAGGTGACAAAGCCTGGAGCTTGTGACTCACTCTTTCTCCACATGAAACGTGATCACATCCAAGACACGTGTGTGTGTGCGCATGCATTTGTTCATTTTATCCACACAATTGACTCTCCACTGTTGTGATTTGTCACACCTGAGGGCCATGTGCCTCGCTCACTGAGGGATTGAGTTGTGTTTAAAAGGTTAAAAATTTCAGTATTTATTTATTTATAAATGTCCTTTTGATGTTTCTCGGTGAAGACGAATGCTAAGTTTGGATCAGCGAAGTGGTTGAAGCTCAGTGTAATTTTCTTCTTTTCTTCGTAACTTATCAACACATCTGCAGGCGATGTTCAGAGTCCCGACGGTTTTGTGTCGTCTCTCGCTGCGTCTCCACATCACTCCGCTCACTCGTCGTTCGTCTTGGTCATTAGCGAGCTTTCCAGGAGAATTATATCTTTGCCTCCTCGTGTTGAAGGAACACATTTAAATGTGTCAAAGGTTCTTGCAATGTTCATCAGTTGATGGACCAAAGTTGACTCGATCCCTTGTGTAATTGTCTCGTGAACTTAATCTGAGATGAGTCAGGGCTCGGCTGCCTCTCCTCCTCTGGTCAGTGAGGGGTGCAGATCTGAGCACAAGTCTCAGCCTCTGATATTCAGTGATCATTGTTTTGTACACTTCTCTGGCTCTGCGCTTCAGAATTGTGAAAGCTCCTGTCTGATTGGCCTCCTGCACGTCTGGGTACACAAAATAAGTGTTTAAATGCTGAGACGTGCTTTAGTGGGCGTATAGTTGCTGGAAGTTTCACAGCACCATGTGTGAAAGTTATCCCAGAGTCTGAGATGATTCAGGGTTAGCAAACATGGTTGGTGTCTTGTAGTGGTGGGTAAATGACCTCTTCCTGTAAAAGTCCCAACAAAAGTGAGAAGTCTGTATTTCCTGAAATAACTCCTGCCTGTTGTTCTGTTTCCTCAGGATGCAGTAAGACGCCGTACCAATCACAAAGGGGCGGAGACTTTCATCTGGTCACGGCCCCTGATCGTCCCCACAATTCCAGAAGATGTACAGCGGTGCGGCGCGAGGCGTCAGCCATATTGAGGGCAGCCCAGCTCGTTCTCCTCGCCTGCCCCGATCGCCCCGTCTGGGACACCGCAGGGTGACCGGCACCACCTCGGGTGCCAAGACTCTGTCCATGGAGAACATCCAGTCTCTAAACGCTGCCTATGCTACGTCAGGCCCCATGTATCTGAGTGAGCACGAGGTTGTGGGCTCCACCGCCACCTATCCGAGAGGCACCATGACCCTGGGACGCGGTGCCAGCCGGGTTGTCTACGGCGGACGCGTCACGGCCATGGGCAGCAGTCCTAATATCGCCTCCATAGGCCTGGGACCACACGCCGACCTCCTCTCTTATGGTGAACTGGGCTCGCTGGGCTCCCTGGCCCTGCAGCATCACCAGCAGGGGGCGCTTCAGGCACAGCTCCGGGACATGCAGCGTGAGAACGAGATTCTGCGCCGAGAGCTGGAGCTCAAGGAAAGCAAGCTGGGTTCCTCAGCAAACAGCATCAAGAGCTTCTGGAGCCCCGAGCTGAAGAAGGAGCGTGGAATGAGGAAGGAGGAGGCGGCACGCACCTCTGTGCTGAAGGAGCAGATGAGGGTGACACATGAGGAGAATCAGGTGAGTGGCCTTTGGGTGTGTTCCAAACCTTGAGCGCTTTATTGGAACCGAGCGCGTTAATCAGAGCTCCGGGGCATGTTTGCTGTTTTCTCTCTGCTTTGTGATGCTGACTACTGCTTTTCATCTGCTTTTCATCTTCAGCTGATATAATTACACACACACACACACACACATACAGGTGGTTCTGGGTATTTAACAAGGGAAAACCTTTTTGGAAAGAGACATTGACGATTCACCGGCTCTGTTTCCATCCCGAGATCTTCATCAGTGTGTGTGTTCTCACTGAACTCAGCACTTTGATGGAAATCTTAATTTACGTTTAATCTAATGCGAACTGGTGTTCACAAAACACATCCGATTTCCTGCGATCAGTTTTTTTCCACATCAGCTGCTCATTTCTTATTTGATTTGCGATTATCATAACAGAAATATTTAGGGGTTTTTTTTCTGCTTGGAGAATGAATTCATTCTTTTGAAGCAGTTCTGTCAGATTGTACAGTTCCTCCTTGTTGCCGTTGGATACCGTATGAATGTATTCACATGTCTGTGTTACTTCACTTGGTGCAGTGGACTTAAAGTTCTCCAGAAAATAGATCTCAGCTCCGGCAGGTTTATGGCTGAAATGAAAGCTTGTTAGAGTGAGTGTGTGATGAGGAGATGTCTCAGCAGCGAGCCCTGAGGCTCACCACCAACTTTCATCTTCACATTTTCATGGCGATGGTTAATGAGCTGTTCTCCTCCATTCGACTCCACAGACACCCAGGCTAAATGAGATGCTATAATTATCCTCAGCTAACACACACACACACACACTCTCTCTCTCTGATCCATCACCCTCTCACACAGGACTGGTTCTTCCTGAGCGATGGGGAGCATTAGGCCGTGTGATGGAGAGCGAGTCAGACAGCCACATTGTCCTTTTGATCTCTTTTCATTTTCAAAAATCGGTCTCAGGTTCCGTGTGTGTGTGGTGTGTGTGTAAAACAGATGACTGGGAGAATGTCAAGGACACAGCGGTGCAGTCTGAAAGACTCTCTCACCCGTCTGCCTCACTCTTACCCCCGTCTCTCTCTCTCTCGTCTTTATCATTTTCTCACTTTGCCTCTTTCTATTTCTGTCTACATCTCCTCCCTTTCTGTCCTTCTTTCTTCATATTGTTTTTTTCGTCCCTCTCTTTTTGTTTCTCTTTCTCTTTTTTCTGTCCTTCTATCTCTTTCTCTTATGTAATTCTTTCTGTCTCTCCTCTCACTCTGTCTTTCAGTTTTATCTTTCTTTTATCCATTTTCCTCTCTTTTCCATCTTCTTCCTCTGCCCACCTCTCTCCGTCTTTATCTTATTCTTTTTCATCCCATTCTTTCTAATTCTCTTTCTTTTATACTCTCTCCTTTTCCTCTTATTCTCTCTCTTGTTCTCTGTTGCTTTCCCACTCCTACTCTTTATTTTCTCTTTCACTCTCTCACTGTTCCCACCTTTCCCTCTTTCGCTTTTTATGCCATTTCTCTCACATTCAACCTTCACACTTTACTGTCATTCACTCTGTGACGTCCACATTCATCTTCTGATCTCTCTCTCTGAGTAATTATGAGCTCTGTAATGACTGAATGTGTTCAGAGGGCAAAATGTCCTTCACTGTGTTGATCTATCTGTCTGCCCTGATGACATCAAGCTGAAGGAGATGGGGAGAGAGAGAGAGGGAGAGAGAGAGGGTGAGAGAGAGGGGGTATTTTAGCCCTCGGCTCTCAAGGTTAAAATTGGACGCTGTCACTGTAGCGCTCCTTAAATAAGAACCTATCTCTGTGTGTGTGTGTGTGTGTGTGTGTACAGTAGGAAGTGTGTTCACAGTCTTGCTCTATGCTGTATTTACCAGCCAAGCGCAGCACCACGTCATCTCCAGCCTCCTGATCCAAGGCCTTTTTCAGGATGCAGTCAGTCACTTGAAGGTTCCTGAATTTCACTCCAGGGATTTGAATCATAAGTTTTATGATCGTCTCCTCGGGCTACGAACCCGGGCTGAGTCTTCTTCAGATTAACATTACAAACTGGAACAGCTTGAGCTGTCAGTAAAGTGGGGTTCAGAGTCAGTGCAGGTCACAGTCGCTGGGGATTCACCTGCCCCGGACTCCGGGAGCCCAGACACCAGACTTCCACCCGCCCGCCACGTTCACACGTTTCTGGAGCCCCACCCACCACATGGATCTCAGGACAGCTCTGAGATGTTGTAAATGCTTTTACCAATCGTTACTGTTCATGATGATATCATCAAAATAAGCAGCAGCATGTGCTCTGTGTGGGCGGAGTCTTCTGCCCATCAGTCAGTGAAACATCACTGGGGCTTCAAATAAACCAGACAGAAGGGTGACAGATTGGTGCAACCCAAATTGAGTAGAAAACACCATGCTTTTCTCGAGATATTGGAGTTAAGGGAATTTGTTCATATCCCTCAGTGAAATCCACAAGCAGGGCATCCAAATTTTTTATTATTATTATTATTATTATTATTTTTTGTAATTGTAAAGCGACCTTGGGTGTGAGAAAGGCGCTATATAAGTTGAACTTATTATTATTATTATTATTATTATTATTATTATTATTATTATTATTATTATTATTATTCACGGTATTAGGTACGTGTCAGACTCAGACACTGCATTGACTTTGACTCTGATGTCCACATAAAAACTGACCAACCTGTAGGCCTTGAGCTCCAAGACCCTGGGGCTGATTATTATTATTATTATTATTATTATTATTATTATTAGCATTAATTACATCAGTATAATTAACTCATTACAGCAGCTGATTTCTTGAAAATGAAACAGACACGTGCGCACACACACATACACACACTTTTCTCTGAACTTGGTGAAAATGGTGTTGGAGGAGGTGTGAGGAAACACTTTGGAGAATCTCTGCAGCAGTGATGACGTGAAGAACATGTTCAGTGTTTCTCATTATGACTCGATTATCACCAGAGGTTCTTTTCTAAACATCACTTTCCACGGCTTGATTCAGTGCCGACAAAACATCACAAAACATTGATTTAAACAGAACCGGTGGTGTGTTGACCACCCTGCTGCGTGACCCGAGTGTTACAGCTCTGGCAGCTGAGAAGGCCGTACTGATCTTTAATTCTGAAGAATTTTTAGAGCCTGTATTTTATTCTGTTAAAAATTTTACTGACTAATACTTCTGACAGATATACTCATGTCTTCTTCAGTGGACGTGTTTGTTGAGGACGTCAGTAGGATCCGTTGTACACGCTGCCTTTTTCATACAGCGGGGTTTATATACACGTCGCTGTTGATTGGGTCACACCTCTGACACGCCCACCAAACGAGAGAAAATGTACCTCAAAGCCCGTGACATGACGTTTCACACTGTTTTCAGAACGAATGCGACCCAGTTGTTGTTATAACGAGTGAAACTGAACGTGGAGAGAACACAACTCCGCGTGACCTCAGTGATTCATGAGTTACTTTCTGAACATCAGAAAACTATTGGAAGTTTTTCCTCAGTGGAAGATTTATGATCGATCGATGGTCTCTCTCTCTCTCTCACGCAGACACACACACTTTCTCTCTCAGCAGGACGGGGATTAGTCAGTCTAAGTGGGCAGCCGTTAGTGGACATTTTGGCCTCAGGCCTGGATTTGTTGCTCTCACAGTGATTAACTCGGGAATTTATAACAGCTTGAATAAACACACGACTCTCACTTCACTGCAGTTTATTACGACTGAACAACTGATTAAACCATAAACATTCTTCCTCTTCATCTCCTCCTTCTTCATCTCCTCCTCCTCCTTCATCTCCTCCTTCTCCTTCTTCATCTTCTCCTCCTCCTTCATCTTCTTCATCTTCTCCTCCTCCTTCATCTCCTCCTTCATCTCCTCCTCCTCCTTCATCTCCTCCTTCTCCTTCTTCATCTCTTCCTTCATCTCCTCCTTCTCCTTCTTCATCTTCTCCTTCATCTTCTCCTCCTTCTTCATCTCCTCCTTCTTCATCTCCTCCTTCTCCTCCTTCATCTCCTCCTTCTCCTTCTTCATCTTCTCCTCCTCCTTCATCTCCTCCTCCTCCTCCTTCTTCATCTTCTCCTCCTCCTTCATCTCCTCCTCCTCCTTCTTCTTCTTCATCTCCTCCTCCTCCATCTCCTCCTTCTTCTTCATCTCCTCCTCCTTCGTCTTCTTCTTCGTCTTCTTTGTCTTCTTCGTCTCCTCCTCCTTCTTCTTCGTCTCCTTCTTCTTTGTCTCCTCCTCCTTCTTCTTCTTCCTATGTACCCCAACACCAGTTGTATGAAAGGCTCTAAGAAACAGAGTGAGCTTTAAAATCAGTTTTCCTTTCATTTATTTTTTGATCTCACATTTTTCTGCCTTTAGAGGAGCTGCAGGATTAAAAGTTGTATCTGTTAAAAATCTTTCTTTTTTTCTTTGTGCAGGTTTCCACATCCATTTGTAAAACGCTATCCATTAAAAAACTGATGCCAAATATCAGAGACAAGTCAGCGATGTTTAATCTGCTGATGTCATCCATCACACACATCAGTGTGCTGTCGAGCAGCTGCTGTTTACCATGAAAAATGTATGAGAGAAGCGAGAGAGACAAAAGACAGGAGAGAATAAAAAAGAGAAATTGAAATTGTTCTCTCCATTCTGTTGAATGAAGAGTGTGTGTGTGTGTGTGTGTGTGTGTGTGAACGTGAACGACCATTGCAGTTGAGTAAGGCCTAGTATTGATCTGCAGCATCATCCTACTGAGAACCAGCTTAACACCGTGTGTGTATGAGAGAGAGATGAGAAATCGTTATTCCTCTTGGATCCCGTGCTGTTCTCTCCTGGTGTGTATGTGTGAATATTAATGCTGGTCTGAGGCTGATATTAAATTCTCCGACTGTAATGATGATGTAATCTTTAATATTTGGATTAAAAATGTTTATTAATTTGTGTTTCATCGTCTTATCCACTCGTCGCTGATTTATAAAAGAACATCACAAACGCCTGTTTCACTTCCTGATTAAATCATCTCAGTGTTTTTTTTTTTCCACCCAGATTAAACTAATTTTCCGTTGGGATCTAATGGTTTTTCAGTGTGTCATGAAATCCAAGGTGTGAGTAAAAATCTTTCATTTGTCCGCTTTAACCTGATGTACGACATTAGTCTTTATTATTTGAGGATAATGATATGGTTATAGGGTGGCACGGTGGTGTAGTGGTTAGTGCTGTCGCCTCACAGCAAGAAGGTCCGGGTT
>JAOEHJ010000019.1:37991702-38001724 GCA_025447855.1 Potamarius usumacintae | reverse complement strand
TCTGATGTTGTCTGAGGTCATATTTATGCAGAAACAGAGAATTCTAAAGGGTTCACAAACTTTCAAGCACCACTGTAGGTCATTGTGACTGTTACAGTACTGTTGATGCATGGAGCAGCCATCTTGGATTTTGAAGTGGGATAAAGAGATTCCTCCGACTTTCCAAATGGGAACTCAGAATTCCTGGCTTCCCAGTTCAAATAGAATGCAACACTAAAACAGCATTAGGTCTGTCTGTGAAAAGGCAGGAAAGGGAGAGGATTTTTCAAAGGCTCACTAGCGCCCTCTGTCACTCAGAGACTGCTGTTGCATTTTTGTTGGAGCATTTAGTGTCTGAACTCTGTGTTGTGTTTTCTGTTCTTTTCCACTGGCTTGCCCTCTCTTTATCTTTCTCTTTCTCTTTCTGTTTCTCCCACTCTCTCATTATCTCCTCGTCTTGTCATATTTTTGTCCTTTGAAATCTCACTATTTCTTTCTCTTGCTCTCTCTATCACTCATTCCATATCTTCCCCTATTGTGTGCTCTCATATACGACTGTCCATCTCCATTTCTCATTTCCACATCCGACGCTTATCCCCTCCAATATGAACATGACTCCACCTACTTGTGTCCTCGCATTTTTTGTCCCTTGCCTCTATGCCCCGCCCTGGGGGCAGAGCCCCTGCTGACTCCGCCCCCTCAGTGTCCGCTGCCCCCCAACAGATTGGGGGCATGGTGTGGGACTTCCTGGGAAAGTGAGTGCTCTGCCCTGAATCACGGCTCGGCTGCGCCTGCCTGCGTGTCTGTCTGCCTGCGTGTCTGTCTGCCTGCATTTCTGCATGTCTTTCTGTTCTCTTGTCTGTCTCTTTCGCTCTGTCTCTCTCTTTCTCTTTATAGCTCTGTGTGACTGCCTTTCTGCGATTGGTGCATCATGGATGCTATTTCAGGGTAGCTGCTGAACATCCACTGACCCTTACAGCATAAATCTAGTGGAGAATCTGTTCCTAACAGTAGTGCATCTTGATGCTTGCATAAAAAGACAGTGTGGGTTGTAGTGTTTTATATTGTGTGGCAGTTTTTTGGATTTTGGTGTAATCAGTCATGCTTTCCTTCTGTCATTCACTTTGTGTCAAAGTGTCAAAGCATCAATTAATTCTTTCCCACACGCTGTGAGTCCGGCGACGTGTAAGGATTCTCCCTCCATATGCCACGTCCCATTTCTTAGATCATAACATTCACTGATTCATGTACATTTGCATCATATCCAGTCCTGACCTTTGTCTCCAACACTTTGTCTCTGCTCTACTCTTTTTGTTAGCTTCTCCCCATTTTTAACCTCTGTCTCTTGTCCCTCTCTCTCACTGTCCATTGAATGGTGCCTCCCCCTAATCTACGGCGTTAAAAGAATACATCGCTGAAAAAAATACTAACATTGCTGACAATAAATGGAAACTAGCAAGTGGCAGTTAGCATCCTTAACATTTGCAAACATGCTCACTGATTCCTGCTAGTAGCCTTTATTCATTGCTTGCCACGTTTGTATTTTTGAGGTGCGTTATTCCTTTAAAGCCCAGAAGGCTTCTCGACTCAATCAAACAGAGTCTTGTGTCCTCAACTACTTTTCTTTTGGTGTAATGGTTGCACCCATGTTCCCAAGCACCCGTGTTCCCTTGCTCCTGTCCTAGCTGGGCTGATTAGGCCACTGCATGTTGGTACTCACATGCTTTGTGAGGCCGAACTAATGATGATGAAGCATCCTGCATTATCTCCTTCAGGACCTGATCTGAACCTCTGTCCTCCTTTCTGTGTTCTCCAGCTTTGTTTCTGATGACTCTAATTTTTTTCTTTTCTCCTCTACTTCTCTGCTCTCCTCTTTTTCCTATCCTGCAGTCTTGCACCAAGGTAAGTGGAGGCCTGGTCTTCCATTCTTCCTCACAGCCTTGTTTCACTCATCAATTTGAGTTTCAGAGCAAATTTCAGGCTTCATCATTCATCTGAAGGAATGGCAAAGAATAGTAATCTGGAGTTTTGAAAAAATCTGAAATGAATGTGAGCTTGAGTCTGCGAATGAGGCACATGAGTTCAAGTAACACTACAATCTCACAATTATTAACTCCACGACCCATTATGGTCATTCTGTAGATGTAAAAGTACTGATCTGATATCCTAAGGTGTGCAGTCTTGATAAAGTACACCATAAATGGGAAAATCAGGAAAAGAATGGATAGTTTGCATGAGCTGGCTACACTCCCTGTGATGGTTGTAATCTTTCCACCTTTCCTTGACTTTCCAGGCAAAGCAAAGACCAGAACAAAAAAGGTCCTGCCATAAAGCTTGGCCAGCAAGCAGAGAAAAAGGGCAGTGGCATCCTGCCAGACCCTCGCAAGGACAACCCCATGGACAACGCCAAGGTGTGTGTGAGCACAGCTTTCAATACAACATCTTAAACCCAGGTTCTGGACAAGTGTTGCGTTGATGAGTTGAGCATGCTCTGATATCCATGTACCTCCGACACACACACACACACACACACACACACATTGTCTCTCAGATTGAGGAGTTGATGACGGTGCTGGAAAAGACAAGGCAGGAGCTCGAAGCCACAAAGCAGCGCTTGTCCTCAACCCAGCAGTCTTTGGCCGAGAGGGATGGCCATCTGACCAATCTCAGACAGGAGAGACGCAAACAACTGGAGGAAATTCTGGAGATGAAGTGAGAGCACCTTTTTTTGTTCATGCTTTCCCACAGGTCTAGTCTTTCAGACAACGACAACACAAACGCTTGGCTAATTTCTTCTGATCTTGTCTTTGGGACTCTGTGTGTGTGTGTGTGTGTGTGTGTGTGTGTAGGCAGCAGGCCCTGCTGGCTGCCATCAGCGAGAAGGATGCCAACATTGCCCTCCTGGAGCTTTCCTCTTCTAATAAGAAGAAAACCCAGGAGGAGGTGATGTCACTAAAGCGTGAGAAGGATAGATTAATGCAGCAACTCAAGCAGCAGGTGAGCTTGAAACACACAAACAGGATCCTCACACTCGCATAGAGCTGCCAGACACATTCTCTGAACACTCTCACAGACACCAAAGAAAGTGAGAAAATACTCGGAAACACTTGTTCATCAAGCGCTTGCATTCTGCACACTCACTACCACTCATGATTACTTCTGAGAAATCTTTTGCACAACACTTGGAAACACACCAGTTCGACGTATACACACAAAACATGACACTCAGCCCCTCACATAGCACTTAGAACCACTTGCTCAGCACTCCAAGGCCCTCACAGAAAATGAGGTGAAATATGCAGTGGTTATAAACAATCGAATTACGACAGTAAATACATACATTTATAATGTTTCTGTAATCTTGACAGACCCAGAGCAGAATGAAATTAATGGCAGACAGCTATGAAGACGATCACTACCACCCTCATGGTCCTCCTCACCACCTCCAACCGGGGCCACCCCACCCACACCCCCACCCACAAGTCCCACCTCCTGCCCAGAGTCAGCCTCTGTACCCACATGCCCCTCTTCCTCAACAGCAACCCCCCTACCCACATACCCTTCATCCCCAGCATCCACAACCCCTACCTCCACACCCTCATCCTCAACAGACACCTCATCCGCCATACCCTCAACACCCCCAGCCGCCTGGCCCCCACCAACACCCACCCAGGCCCCAACAGCCCCACCCACAGCACCCGCATGCTGGTCCCCCTCCTCAGCAACACCCACAGCACCCTCAACACGGGCAGCTGCAGCAGCAGGGCCCCCATCCCCAACACCCCCAACACCCTCAACACCCCCACCACCCTCCCCATGCGGCTCCTCACGGGCCACACCCTCGACATCCAGCCCCACACCACCGTGTCCCCGCCCGTGGGCCGCCCCATGCAGGACACAGACCCACTCCAGATCCGGTGGGTTTCGCTTTTGACCTGATTCTGTTATTTGCTGGCTGTGAGATTCTGTTTTAGATGTCTGTTCACTGACATTTTCATCTCTCGTCTAACTTGTTTAACTTCATGTTGCCACTCACAGGATGACGAGGAGGGCATTTGGGCATAACCATTTCCAAACCAAAGCTGTGCTGATCTTTTATAGGGTGAGATCACATGTTTTCTGTCCTTAACGTCATTGTTTCTTATGTCTTGGGAGAATGCCAGAATGCCCTGAACTTGTCCATACTCTAAACATAGTCATTAAGGTGCTTCACGTCATCTTCTCGCTGTATCATTGATGTGCGAGATCCAGTTTTTCAATAATGTCATTGTTGAAATAAAAGACTGCTTTAAGATAATTGGTGCAAAATCATAATTATAAATGATTGTTGAAGCTTTTTAAAAACATTTTGTTTGTACTCACGAAAAACAAAAGGAACACAGCTCAGGATGTTTTTTAATTTGCAGCAGAATAATATCATTAATATTGTATGTTGTCATGCAACAAGGAAGTGCTCCGAGGCTGCATTGACCACTTATTTCACACAAACTGATTTCAGGGCATGAGACAGGGATCTTTAGGTCCCAGAATGTACAAAGAGCAAATCAGTGGTTAGCTTCTGATTTTCATTATCAAATCCCAAATAGTTAGTGAGCTTTTTCAAAGCTTGGGATAGGAGTCAAACATTCAAACATTACATGACCATTCTTTCTTTTTCTCTTTCTCATGATTCCAGATGAAAGTTGGAGGTGCATAGCCATGTCATACAGATAAAACTATCCATTAAGCACTTGGCCGGACTCTATCTCCTATCAGACGGACGCTTCAGCAGGGGGTCTTCACACTGAGGAAGAGGAGCAGGAGGGGTGTGAGTGTGTGAGGCCAGTGTGCAGACTCACACCTGAGCAGGTAGAAATACCCGAGAGCCTTAAAGCTGGCAGCATTCTCCAAATGAGAGATCATTTCAACATAAAATGTCGAAAGAATGTGAGAAAGTAAGCCGTGGTGGTTTTGTAGAAAGTTAATGTCGAGAATAGGTGCAATACGCTCGCGTCTCACTGCAATGCACCATCCCTGGAACTACAGCTCAAGCTACTGATTCTGAATCTTACTGTCTGATTATCTGTGCCAACACACATAACCTGAGGCGCAATCTGGTTCATGGTGGAACAGTTTGTCATCGCATTAATTAGTGTGCACAGATGTAACAGACAATGTTTTCAGAATCAGGAGCAAACTGAAATGTAGCATCAGGCCTTGATAGAACTGTCCTGTTTACTCACAGCTAAACTTGTCAAGAGACCTGAAGGACACTCTGAGAGTGCAGACTTCCACCAAGAACAATTGTCGACTCTTCTACGATATGCAAATCTGCAACTGAAACCACTTTATATGTCTCGATATATTTCCAAAATGCTTAAAATTATGTGCCTATAAGTGCATCCCAGAGGATTACTGATACCCCACGAATATTGAATGGGATATGAAGTCATCATATTTCTACACCGGCTATGTTTTGTTACGATTGAACTTCACTGCCATCTACTAGATTTGAAAATGTATGGCAAATGCCGTGTCTTGCACCATTTGCAAAAGTGAAAATAAATTCATGGCTCCGCCCTGTGACTTGGATCCGCTTCAAAATTTATCGGGTTCTTCCTTGGCCCAAGTTTTGCCCTTCCATCAATTTCCTTCATGGACATCGGTTAGGTCGGTTTTGCGCAACCCTACTTCAAGTCAGACAAACAGACAAACAAAATGCACCTAAAACATATCCTCCCTGGCAGAGGTAAAAATAAAAGATGCTAGTTGTCACATGCAGTGCGAGGGCAGAACATGTCATCTCATCGATGAAACTTTGTTGAGGTCACAAACATGATGTGCTCCATTCAAAACTTTTCTCAGGAGATGATAAGGACGATGGCGACACAGTCTTCGTTTCTCTGGGAAATCATACATTTGTTTGTTTCCCTTAGTCTGTACTAATGCAGTTAACTAGTGAAACTACATCAGTTAGGTTTCTGGGGCAACCATAATATGGGATTAGACAGAACATTCGAGCATTTACATGGGAATTTATTATTCGTCCATCTCTGCACCACCATGACACTGATGGCTTCTAGATCTGTCGTTCCCCAGTTTTGTGTAACTCCACCCCAAATCATGTGAATGATAAAATATAAACTGATCAGTGCACAAGTATCTGATGAACTCCATAGATCACATACAGGTTTCTTCAGTCTTGCAGATGGGAGAAGAGATCAGGATGGAGAGAGATGCAAGTCTGGATTTTGGAGACACAAATGCAGCTGGTGCCTGATGGATTTCCTGATCAGAACTCCGCTTTGGAGGACCTTTCTTGAACAAGACCCTGTAAGATGTCCTCACATGCAGTTGACCTGCTTTCAACCCTCTCACCTGCTTGTCTCCAGCCACTTACATGTAATTCTGTCTGCTCGTCCACCCCCCCTCTCTGACTCTGCTGCTGAGCCTGGACGATGGGTCCCGCCAACCAAAAAAAAAAAAATCAATCATTTCACGCCTCTTCATCAACTGCCAGAAGGTTCCGTGGTCATGATTTTAAAAATAATGTTTAATATTGTTTAAAAAATCCATTGTCTCGAATGTTTTTACTGTTGTGTTACAAAATTATAATTTGGTAAACATTTTAGTACATATGAGTGTTGAGTAAACTGGGGAATGTGGTTTTGAGAGAAGTTCATGGTGGCTTCTTCACGACAGTGGAGAGTAAGCTGGACGTCATGGCAAGTTTAGCTCCAGTCCAGATCTATCCCATCACTGGAAGCTGTGTATGCAGCATTATGGTAGACTCTTATAATCTGTTTCTCGCTTGCTGGTCAGAAAATGCATATGTACCATTTTGGGTGTGCCCCTTGACATAATCTTGACAAAATGACCCTTATCTGTATCAGCCTGCATCCAAGTTATGCTAATGAGCTAGCTAGACATCGAATGATGTGGCTAATGTTTAGCTTAATTTTACAGTGAGAGTGACTACCTATCAAACAAGCTTGCTACAGTATTTGGCAATTTCTCTTTTGTGACTCAAATGCTAGACAGCTCAATGAAGTACCTGATTTTCAGGTGCTGTTAGCTCGCTAATGAATTCTGTTATGCTTCCTGTATGGTACGCCAATGAGAGCCCATTGTTGTAACACTTGCTAACTTAATTAATAGCAAGCTAACTCAAGCAAGCTAGCTTTATCCAACCTTATCAATCTTGTACGTAAGCAGGACAGTCATTTACGCATTGTAGAGAACTCTGAATGATTTCCTCCAGTTGATGTTCAGGGTGAAGCTGCCTCTATAATCAATATGTCAGCTGTATTAGTTGCCCTTTCTGCTCATGTTCCTCCTTCGAGTCTTGGTTTTATGCACGATACTACGCACCTATGCACCTCCTGTCTGCCATCGATCTCGGGCTGCCGTGTTTGCCCCAATCACCACCACCATCATTATGAGATAAATCACCAAAATGGGCTTAAAACAAAGGAAATAGGATCTCCAACCCGACTCCAGGGTTTTATTCCTAATGGTGCTTTTATTGGTGCTTTACACCGAAACGGATGGAAACAGCCATCACTACACTGACTGGTGTCCTGTTATGATGCGTCACTTTGCTATTAATTGAGAGACACTTGATTGGTCAAGGTTCAGGTCTGTGATACTTAACATTGGGTGCTCGGAAACTATATCAGTATCCTCACTGTTCATATCAGAATAAAATGATCTGACTGTTGGGATTTGAAGTCAAAGAGTCACATAAGTCCAGGAAGATCTAAGCTCTTTTTCTTAGAGACAGCAGATGCTGAACCCATTTGATAAAGCACAGAGTGCTCAGGTCCTCATCATGTCAAAGGTCAAAAGGTCTTGATTCTCTTGACAACAACCCCCTAAACTCGAATCACTGCTCTCGGAATATGCAGTGGTTAGTGCCTGGACGAAACAGATCCATACGTGGGTATATATCAAGTGGTGGTCAGAGTGTTGTGCCCATAAATTAAGATTATAAAAGGCTGTGTTGTATTTCCTGAGGGAAAAATCCGAAGCCAAGTGCTGTGGTGTCCCGACTACAGACCTTTAGAGTATGAGGCCCAATCTCAAGATCTTGTCATGAAGATCTATGCAAAATAAATGTGTATTAAAAAAATAAACAGAAATAAATTAACCCAGTGGTCCCAGTCCCATGTTGAAGGACATTTGCAGAAATAACAGAATGTGCTGGACCTCGATGGACAGGCACTAATTTGCTGCAGCTTCAGAAAACAAATAACAGGGGTCCGTCCCAGATAGCAGCCAAATGTTGAGAAGGTTTCTGCCTCTTCACAAGGTTAAACTGCCGTGTTCTGTCCCTCCCTGTGGTCTTTGGGCAGTCATCTTCTCACCATGTGATGAGCAGGTTCATCTGGAGTGACCTTCACGAGCTGCAACTTCCCTAAAAATATTGTTAAACTCAAGAACATCCAAGAGAACACACACAGATGAAGAAATATTCTGACTTGTCTATGCAAGTAAATTGGAAAATGATAAGCATGCGTGAACAGTGTTGTGGTGATGTCTTCCCAATGAGCAAATAACTTGGCTTTTATGTTGTTTGAATCATAAATCGCGCACATGGTGATGTGGACTTGTTTGTGTGCCATCTTGGTTCTGGTAGCTCAGCTGACTGTGACTTGCTCTCGGTGGCTATGAAGCAAGAAGATGATAAACATTTCTGCCAAATTGCCTGTTTGTTCTTGATAGTTTTAGCTGATAACCAGAGAATCTGCATCTGCAGTGGCTTGATTGTTCATTGTAGAGTAATAAGACCAAGACCTGACTGTTATTATTGATCTTTTTGTACAGTTACTGTGATTTCTTCTTCCGCATTGCCACTGTTCTCGATGGCACCTTTCTCAGTTCCATAACATTCAGATTGTCACGGAACATCATGCCGCTGTTGGAGAATATATCTCGCTCACTTCTAGACTCTGCTGTTATCCTTCACTCAGTGCTGAATCTAGAGCTTTGAGAGCTTTAGGCACTGCTGTTGTTCATGAACACTCATTTGTAGTCGTGACCCTTGAAATGTCTTTTTGTCACAATTCGAGACTGCTGCTGGTGTTCAGAACATTTACTTGCTTTTTAACTTACCTGCTGTATCTGTGGAACATCTCATTCTAACACTTCTAGATTTATTTTTTTCTGAAAGCTAGCCACTTTTTGTTGGACTCAAAGGTTTGCATGTTGCTCTTGCTCTGGAATGGGACAATGCTGTTCTACAGGGTGTTTTCATTTTTTCTGAAATTTAGACATACAGGATTATTTTATCTCGAGTTCATCATTTTCCATTCTAGAACATGAGCTTGGGATGTTTTTCGAGAACATTTTCTTGTTACTGCAGTTCCTGTAATTATTGTTCCAGTGCCTATGTTTCTCGCTGTAAAACACGAACCACAAGGTTAACTAGAGGTGGTCGTTCTATCGAGTGGAATGCCATCCTGTCACTGTTTTCGTGGAGCTTTCCTCATTCTGTAATGTTCGCACTGTTGTTTAAAAAAGCTGACTTGCTGCCCTGCTATGTGATGCGTTCTTCTCACGTGTGAAGTTCTGGACCACACTTATCTCATCTAAATGCGTGGCCGTAAAACGAATCAAGTCGTCAACGTTATCACTTCGCAACCAGGAAACATAAGGTAATGAAATCAAGGCAGAATTAATACGAAGTACTCAGAAAAGACAAACAAGGAAAGATGCACAGAAAACAAACTTAAATGTGTGGACTTGTGTACATGACTTTTACAAAAGAAGAAAAAAAGAAAGTTCAACAAGAACAGGAAAGTGAAGTGAATCTTTTCGGAGATACAACATGAAAACAGATTCATGCCAAAGTCATCTCCAGTTGCTCGAGAACAGATTTCTTTAACGTTGATGAGTTACTCACAACCCTGTGGGTCGCTGGAAATATACTATAAAGAGTACAGAGAAGGAAAATTCCCTTCAAGTGGAAAAGAACAGAATTGCAAATGAGATGCTGCGATGACAGTCGATTAAATCGACAAGTGGCTTCATACTGACAGTTTTAACTGTTTAAGATAAACACG
>JAOEHJ010000019.1:37955047-37967965 GCA_025447855.1 Potamarius usumacintae | reverse complement strand
GTGTTAAAAAGTGTGTGTGTGCGTGTGCGTGCGTGTGTGTGTACTTGCTACACATTGAGGACTGGTTTCATTCCTGGGAAATGAGGACATTTTATCTGGTCCTCACTTTTTCAAAGGGCTGTTTGAGGGTTAAAACTTACTTTTAGGGTTCAGGTTGGAATGTGGTGTCTGTTAGAGTAAGGGGTGGGGTTAGGATAAAGAGTGGGGTTAGGCATTTAGTTGTGATGGATAAGATTCGGGTAAGAGGCTAGGGAATGCATTACATCAATGACTCCCTTCAATGATAGAAGTACAAGAATGTGTGTGTGTGCACGTGTTTATATACTACTGAGGACCAAATGTCCCCACAAGGACAGTAAAATCTGACTATTTCGACCTTCTGGGGACATTTGGATGGTCCCCATAAGGAAATTGCTGCTGTTGTATTTTTTATACATACATACATACATCTAAATGAAATGAAATTAAAAATAAATAAATAAAAGAGCCAAAATGTTTCCTTTTCATGACTGAGGTTAAGGTTAAGGTTAGGGTTAGGTGCGGTTAACTGCAATAATAATTATGTCAATGGAAGGTCCTTACAAGGATAGTGAGACAAACGTGTGTGTGTGTGATTGTGAGAGAGAGAGAGAGAGAGAGAGAGAGAGAGAGTGATGGACAGAGGTCAGTAAAACCCATCAGGCAGGAGTGTTTTATCTTCAGGGACATCTGGGGAAGCCATAGTGTCCACTCCAAACACACACACACACACACCGCTAAATTCAATTCCAGGTGCTTGACTGACATAACTGTTTCATTCTGCATCAACTCCCTTCATTTTTTTAAACACTTCCTGTCTCTTTAGGCAGCTTTTTAACTGAAAGGACGGCATTTAGCACCATCCATCATACGTCATAACCTTTTAATTTAATTACTCTCACTCGCTAATTGATCAACTTTCCTGAAAATGGATTGTGAAATAGCGGTCACTGAACACAAATAGGACACTGTTCACTGAACAACATTGTTAACTTGCCAGGTAGAATTAATTTTTTTTTTTAATTTTAATGGGTATATTAACAGGAATGTCGGGTGTTTGTTGTTGTGTAAACAAATCCAAGGTCTAGTCCCAGGTGTTGTCCTGGTTCTGGTCGTGACTGGCCTGTGGGAAGAAGCTCCTCCTCATTCTCTGTATTGGCTGTGAAGGAGTGACCGCAACAGAGAAAATAGTCTGTTGTTCGGATGGCTGAGATACTTCACTATCTTCCTGGTCTTGGTCCAGCACTGCTTGCTGGAGACAGACGGCAGGTCAGGGAGCTCAGGGCAGATGGTCTGCTCAGCTGATTGCACCACACTCTGGAGAGCTGCCTATCCTGCTTGGTGCAGTTCCCAAACCAGGCTGTGACGCTTCCCATCAGGATGCTCTCAGTAGTGCAAGTGTAAAAGTTCCTTAGCATCTGGTAACAATGCTGATGGATGTTAATGTGACAGGACCATGTCCGGTACACACCAAGGTACCGTAACCTGTCCACTGGGGTCCCGTTGATTGCAAGGGTGTGGTAGCCCCTTCTCCGACATCATCCTGAAGTCTACTAACTCCTTTGTCTTACTGACATTCAGGAGGAGGTTGTTCTCCTGGCACAGGTTCTCCAAGTAGGCCTTCTTGTCATTATCATGACAGACCAGGCCCACCACAAAAGTGTCGTCAGCAAACGTGACAATGGTGGTAGATCTGAAAGTGGCCACAAAGTCATAAGTGCACAACAAGTACAGCAGGGAGCTCAGGATACAACCCTGGGGCACTCCAGTGCTGAGGGTGAGGGTGGTGAGATATGTCTGCCCACACATTGTAGTCTGCTTGTCAGGAAGCTGGTGATCCACTGACACAGGGACGGACTAACTCTAATAGAGAAACTTTGACCCAGCAACTTTCGCTGAGGACCTTTAGCCATGGAATTTTACTGCATTTCAACTTTAACACAAGAACTTCAACCTAGTTATTTTAGTGGAGGAACTTTAGCACAAGAACATCAACACAGTAACTTTAACCCAGGACCTTTATCAGATTAATTTTAACCCTAGAAAAATTTACCCAGGAATTTAAACTCAAGAACTCAACCAGTAGAGCTTTGATACAATAATTTGTAACCCAGGGACTTTACCTGAGGAACTGGGGTAAATATCAGTACATAAAGTTAAGAGCTTTAAAAAGAAACTATAACTCAGGAATGTTATGCAAGGAGTTTTAACTTTAGTACAGAAACTCAGTAACAGTAAGTTTTGCAAAGGAACTTTAACCCAAAAACTTTAGCCAAGGAATTTCAACCCAGCAACTTTAGCCTGATAACTTTAATCCAAAAGATGTAGCTGGGGAACTTAGAAACTTTAACATCAAAACTTCAACCAAAAAAAAAACTTGATCCCAGGAGCTTTAGCTGAGAATCCTTATTATCCTAGGAATTGTAGCTGAGGAATTTTAAGGAATTCTCACTTTAACCCAGATAAGCTGCTATTCAAAGTAGGCAGATCAGACACTTGCTGGCCGTGCTGTGAAAATTGTCCATGCAGACACTCATCTGAGTTTCCAAACCTGTCATTGCTTAACTCTTGAATATTTTCTATCGTGAATATGATCATTAAAAATCTTATAATCTCTGCTTTCCGAAGAAATGTATCTGGTTAAGATCTGTTCAGTACTCTGGGAGTAACAGCAGGTTGAAGTCAGTACAACAGAGTAAAAACTCTGCTCACGTGACATCGGGAAACTGTCGGTGATTTTCTTTTTAAGTCACGGGAAAGTGGTCAGGCTCTCTCTCTCTCTCTCTCTCTCCTGATCGGTTTCCCACTGGATTACTTGTCAATATCAATCAGATCACTTTTACAGGGATGTTCTCTCGCTCTCACTGTTTCTGATGAAGGATTCAGTAAAATTTTCTGTCTGCTAGTTTTGATGTTCTGATTCACGGGAGACTTTGAAGTGAGTTCTCACAGCTTTACCTACTTATTTTTTCAAATCAAACTGAATCCTGTAAATAAATAACTATTTTAGAATATAACTGTGGTTGTTTTGATGAAAAATATTGAGCTCTTAGTGGTCAGAATGAGATTAAAAAAAAAAAACCGGAAGTCAGAAACGCGAGTGTCGATTTCAGTTCAGTTAATGTGAATTGTTTATTGGATGTGGCTCAAACGGTGTTTTGAGGTTCACCTTGAAAGCTGTGAATATTAATCAAAATAATCATTTATATTCTTTCATATAAACACTAGTTGGCCCTACTGAGAAATACAAAGGTCTACAGAGCACAAAGAGGGGATTAGAAATAATCTTTTATCACTTTTTTATTGAGTTTACTGATTTAACGTTTTTTACCTAATGAGCATAATTAATACTAATTAAATAATAATTTCCATAATTTACTTTTATGAAATTTTCAAACTTCGTATTCAGTATACAACCATCTATGTTTCTGCCAATTTCCATGTAAATATCTTGTAAATAGAAAAGTTATGAAGAAAAAAACATTTGATTTCATTGGTTAATGAGGCCCATTTTGGACCATGTGATCCTCAGACAGAATATTGCGGCAAGTTTCTAAACATTAAGGCTTTTTTTTTTTCATTCTCTGATTTGTCATATCTGAAGAACGGATAAACATATTTTAATTCTGTAAAAAGTTTGTTGTTCTTCATTCAATTCTGAAGTCAATGAGATCAGTTTCAAGCAACTTGGATTGAATTTGAATTTTTCACCTGATATGCCTGTTACCATTCTAACTGTGCTCGCAATAACAATTTGACGCAGTGAGTCCAGAGCGCAAACTTCTCACTGGAATAAAATATCGAAAATCCAGCACCAAGATCGATAACTTTGGATAAACGTGTGTTCAGTGAATAAAATAACGCCATGTTAAAGGAAGGTGCTTGACTTTAGGTCAACTGGGGACTGGAACTCACCCATGTGCGTGAGTGTGAATAATTGTGTGTGTCTATCGTGACCCGCCTCTCACCTGAAGTCAGCTGACGCTGGCTCCAGCTTCGACCTGACATCTAAACTGTATACATAATGGATAGATGGATGTTTGCATTGTATAAACACACAAGCTAAACAAACAAAAGAGAAATCAGCCTTCCATGAAGGAAAGTGTGAACAAATAAACATCTCAGAGAAGTGTTCAGTTGCCAGCGGTCTCACCCAACACGTTGCCATCCCCTTCCGTTTCACACACAGCGACAGCCCCTCGTTAGTCTCGGCTTTCAGCTCCACCACGCCCCTGTGCTTGGAGATCTCGTGGGAGATGTTGGGACCTGTTTGGATTTCAACCACAACAATTAGTTATGTAACACCACTTGAATTTAACACCACTTCTGCAGCTCAACACTTCATTGTTCCTCTGAAAGCTGATTTACAGTCTACGGTTCTGGGTCCAGTGTTTCATCAAAGGATTATTTGGTGCTGAGTTGAGATCAGGGTTTTCAAGCACGCCTTGACATCTTGCTCACGTTACTGGGGGCTGATTTAGGGTCAGTGTGACTAAATGTCTTTGAGAAAAATCCACCAACACGATGATGATGATGATGAGGAACATCACCAAACCCCAAATACTGTAGTGGTGACCAAATACTGTAGTGGTGACGGCAAAATCAGGCCTAAAATCGTAGTGTAAATTCAGCTTCATACAAAAATGACATCATAGTTTTTACTCTTAGTCACATGGTTTCAGGGAATAAAGTTAGACATCTGAGGTTTACGATAAGAATGGTCATGCCATGTTGAGAAAAAAAGTACGTTTTCAAAAAGATTCTTTTCATGGTTAAAAAAAAAGGAACAAAACGAAGTTCTGTGAGGAACAATCATCCAACTCGGCCTATACACACAATATTCTCACGAAAGCAGACCAAGACATGATTTATCACAAGATCAACATCAGACCAAACAGCTAACAGGAGCTACTTGAGGAACTTTAGGACCAAACAACATTAACATGAGTATTTATTATTCACAGCCTTTCTATTTTCAATGATTATTCCTCCCCCGCAAAAAAAAAGAGCACACATAGTCTGGTGTTCTTGTTTTCAACTGGCTCACACGTCCATGGGTCGCATCCCATCGTCTGGAAACTATAATACTTTAATAGCTTGTAAAAGATGATTCACGTCCCAGACTCATGGACTCACTGATCCAGTTTGATAGCTGCAATTTATTACTGCTTCACTCATCAGTCAGGGCTGATTACACTGAGATAACGAGTTTCTGTACAGCCCACACACACACACACACGCATGCACACTGATTCAGATTTCAGAAGAAGGTGATTAATCATCAACCTTCTTCCTGAGGAAAAATAAAGAGCTGAAATGATACACGCGCTGACCGATCACAGAAATCAGATACTCACTTTTACATTCCTCGATAAGAGGAGCAGGGCACACTGCGGAGGAAAAGAATAAACACTGAGCTTAGCATGTAACACACACTTTAAACGACACAAACACAGGTGAAGAATGTGAGCAAGAATGTGGCGACGTGGACTCAGAGACCCAAAATAAACAGGTCCAGCGACATACCGCTCTGTGTGTATAAGCATTCAGAGATGTGACTAATACAAGTGTTTCACAATCATTTGCTGTATTTTTTTTTTGAAAAACAGGTTCTGATGTTATTGTTCCATTCATCAGCGCAGCGAGGGGAAATAAATTTTTAGACAATTGTTTATTACATTGTTGTAAACAATTCAATGTTTGCTTCAAAACATTTGACTGGTTTAGTGGCCACATTTGTCAGTTTTGTTGTGGACTTTAATTTCCATCATATTAGCAAATAAATCAGTGGGATTTAATGGCCAATGTACTGTAGGTTGTTTGTTTAACACGGAGTCTGAGAACGAGCTGTGATCCATGCTCTTTCTTCACAGCTCTTTGTGTAAAACACACTGTGTGGAACAGGATCTTATCAGTTGGCACCGAACCATCATGAACGTCTGTCTGAGAGGATTATCTCAACGCTGTATCGCCAGTGGTGTGTGTGTGTGTGAGAGAGACATGGTTGAGCTGAAGTGCAGCCTCACCTGAGCTTTGGGGTGGGATGTGAACCACCTGCGACGTCTTGTTCACTGTGACATTCACAGAGCTGCCCAGGAACACGTCGTCGTGCACCACCACCACCACCTACACAAACAACACCACACCACATGGACTCGTGGAGATTCACGTTCAGACAGACTGAGAAACTCAGTCAGTGAATAAACACACTTCAGGAAGTGTGCAGGATGTACGGTACGGAGTGAACAGACGAAAAATACATTTGTAACAAAAAATGGAGGAAGTTAGTCATTGTCATCCGTTTATTAATTTTACTCCTGATGTGTACAAATAACCGGATTACATGCGAACGGAAGGTGACGTAACAAACGTTCAGTCAACAGCAGCAGTGGTCCAGGAAACACCTCACTGAGGGAACGGACTAAAAACCTTCATCCTTTTAAAGAGAATGGACTTAATTTAAGCAGAATGTAAAATCTCTAGTGGAATGGCGCCTCCTCATTTTTATAGATTTTTAGTTCCAGTCCCACCCATTCCCAAAGGGCTTCTGACCAATCCCACCCACTCCCCAAGGAATTCTGACCAATCCCAACCATTCCCAAAGAAATTCTGGCCAATCCCACCCATTTCCCCAAGGAATTCTGACCAACCCCACCTATTCCCAAAGTTATTCTAACCAATCCCACCCATTTCCCCAAGGAATTCTTACCAATCCTGTCCACTTCTAAAGGAATTATGACCAATTCCACAAATTCCCAAATTAATTCAGACTAATCCCGTTCATTCCCAAAGGAATTCTGACCAATCCCACCCATTCCCAAAGTTATTTTGACCAATCCTGTAGACTCGAATGAATACTGATGAATCCCGCCCATTCTCCAAGGAATTCTGTCCAATCCAATCCACTTTTGAAGGAATTCTGTCCAATCCCATATTCCCGTACAGTTATTTTCGTTTCCATTTTCCCCTGATATTTTCTCACAAAGTTATTTGCTTCCATTTCACAGAATATTCTCAAAAAAAGGTCACTGACCCTGAGCAGGATAAAGCACTGAAACATACTTCACACTGCGTCAGTTTTGGCCCAATTTTTCTGTTTCAGATAAAAAGTGCACAATGTTAAAGAATCCTTTGGTGGTGAAGAGAGATTGGAGGCGTGATGTTCCTCAGCAGCTGATTTCATGTCACTGTGACCAAAGACAGCTGAAACCGTGTGAGAACTTGGGATTAAAATCTCAAAGTGCAAGCGAGTGCTGCCATGACGCGCGGCTAATATCTGGGACGGCGATTAGGACAGGAGTGGTGATGGAGAAACGCTAATGGAACATGCTAATGGAACATGCTAATGGACAGAAAAAGCTCCTTATTAGCTCAAGATCACTTGTGAACCTGAAGAGCGTGTGTGTTTATGAGAGTCTGTGTGCAAGCTGATTTCCAGTTTACGCTGATTAATGACATAAGCATGAGACAGAAATGTCTTTTAATCACAGATCTATCGTTAGAGGATCTTCATCAGAGAACCTGAACCTGACACACGCTGTCGCAGAGTCTGTTGGAGAATTTGGACAAGATTTTGTTGGGATTTTGAGCAGCATCATGATGAATCGTCTTTAAAAGAGTGCTGAAATCATTCAGACTAAACCCTGCTTGAGTTGGCACTGTTTCCCAAAATAAAATGAAATTTGATGTTTAAACCCCGATGAACCTGACCAGCATGAAGGACTTACTGAAGATGAATGAATGCAACAAAAGCCTTAATGTTCATGAACACGACGTTAATTCCTACGAGCTCTGTACCAGACCATACACTCCATGACTCTGTTTCTTCTGTGACTGTGTGAGTTTTTTACCTTTCGTTTGCTAAGAATCCTGTATTTTATTTTGATTCGTGTGACAGTTAATCAGCTGCAGTGAGGCGTTTGTGCTCACCTCCTGGTTCTTCTGCACGTTGGATTTCACGATAAATGTGATCGTTTTGCAGGACGGAAGATTTGGTGGAGATGAGTAGCACAGTGTTAGAGCAGCTTCTGTGAGTAACGAGAGAGAGAGAGAGGGGGGGGGGGGTTAGCACCTGGTTAATGAGTAAATATGAAGCTGAGGAATGTTAAAAACAAGTTATTTTTATCCAAACGCATGCAAATGGTCAGACTATATTGACATTCCTCACAGGGAAACAAAGGTACACTACCAAGGAAAAGTTTGTACACCCCTGTTAATAGAAAGTGTTTTCTTTCTTTTGTAACTTTTTAAATTACAATGTTATACTTCTGTAGAATAATAATGAAGATGATTAAAAAAAAAATCTATGTAATAAGACATGTGGAATTATGGCCTGACCAAGAATAAAACAATCTGCAAACTTTTTAGATTTTTTTTTTTAAATCACAACCGTATTCCTGAAGCTTTGCACATTCAGGACTGAGACTTTTCTTAATCCACCTGAATAAACTATTAATAACGGACAAGACGGTAATTTTACACAAACGCTCCAAATTAAAATGGCAATTTGATTCAAATGTAATTTTTATTCAAAAAAAAAATTCAAGCATAAATGTTTATCCAAATTTTTTTAACACACACACACACAAATTGAATGTTTCCAGAATGAATATGAAAATGGGTTTTGCACAGAATCTTGGTTTAAAGCGTGAAATGATTTTTTTTCTTCACAATTTCTAATCTCTGCACTGCAAATGTAAAAACACTGCACTCTGCATGCTCACCATGGTCATCATCTTCAGAGTCTTCTGGTGTTTCTCCACTAACGTTAACATCGTCATGGATTCGGAGTTGGATTCGGATCCGGAGGCACGCTTTGTACATCAGCGTTCCTTCACGGCAGAGAGCAGACTCCACACCGAAACCCAAAACTTCCAGTGGGCCGGAATCAGATGGATGAACCACAGAGTTCTGCTTAATGACTTTGCAGTGTTTCAGACCCTGTCAGTCACACACACACACACACACACAACGTACAATACAAACTCAATAACACTTGATGATGAAATTTATTCATCTAACCTTCTTGAACCAGTGTAATCACAATGAGATCAAATCTCTTTTTCAGTGAGCGCTGGACAAATCCATCACCAACAACATTCCAACACATGGAACATCACACTTCAAACAGAACTTCAGTACAGTTCAAAACAAGAGCTTTAATTCTGAAAAATTCTGTCAACAACAGCTTCAACTCTGACACTGGAATTCATTTCTCATGTTTCAGATGTTTCTGAATCAGTCCATGATCCCGGGGAGCGATAACTCAACTTCAGTTTCCTCATTCACGAGTCTCTCAGTTTAATTTCTTCAACGGAATTTAAAGCTGTGAAAGGGGCTGTGTGCCCCTTCCCAGAATCCTCGCAACAAGTTGACATTTTCACAAAACGATCTGCAACAATTCTGCGATATCCTCAGCCATGGATCTTACACTGAAATGTGAAATTGAAGCTATTTTGTGAAAGTATTTCTATTTTAAATTATTTTGACTGATCCTTCTCGTTTTCATTTGGTTATTCCACTGGAATGGACCAGAACCGGCCTCGGCCGTCTCACAGCCCCTGTCAGTCAGAGGTATTTGTGCAGCTCACCTGAGAGCAGCTGATGTTCTGCAAGTCGTATTTCTTCAGATCTGCTGCTGCACACAGAAACACTCCGGCCAGTAGGAGGAACAGGGAAAGCCACAGCATGGACATGGCTCGGCACTTTCGCTTTCACCCTCACAGCCCAAGAATAAGGAAAAAGAACAAGAAATATAAAAAAAATATATATAATATATTTCAAAAGATGAGTCATCAGCTAGTAATCATACAAATGAATGAAGCACAGAAACCACAAACTATAAATCCTGATATTTTTTTTAAAGGAATTTGGTGTGAGTATTGCTTGTGCTCGTGCTTTGTTTCGGATTATTCTTTGTTTAATTTTTAATCTTTTATGTCTTGCACTTTGGGCTCAGAATAAAAAAGCGCAAGAGATAAAGAACTTTAATAATAATAATAATAATAATAATAATAATAATGTTATAATTAAGAGATTAACATTCGAACACAAACATTTGCAGACCTTTTCTTCAGACTAATGATGACCACAGGATTTTTTTTTTTTTTTTTAAAGTGAATTGGCTTTTCTAATTGATCAGTGATCACAGCTCACAGACGGCATGAGTATGATGTTCAGATAAACCCGATGTTTTGTCGCTTTCCTCAGCTGTGTGTAAAGTCACTGTTCTCTCATTCAGGTGTTCAGAGTCCCATCACATTCTAGAACATCACATTTTTTCTTTATTTTTAACAGCAGCAGATGACTGAACGTCTGACGTCTTCTGATCTCAGGGTGTTGACTGATGATCTCAGGTCACTGTGTGATAAGTGATTTACACAGCCATTTCTGTTCACTATCAAACCAGTGATCCAGTTCTACCGACCCACACAGTGAGTTCCTCAGGGTATTGAGGTTGAAGAGCTTTCAGATAAAAAAAAAAAAATCTACAGCGCTGAATGAGTTTCATGATGTACATGGTCATGATCAAAAGTCGAAATGTTTTTTGATTGAGTCACGCCCTTGCAACAAACATGCTTTATGTTTCCTTCTGATCTGATCTGATCTGATCTGATCCATACACTTTCGGTTCTCATGATCTTCTGATAAACACAATAATCACCTTCAGTCACAGCTTCTGAATCTGAACACACGATTTAAAACTTCTCAATCTCAGCAAGGGTTCTGTTTCTGCTTGTTTTTCCCAGAAACCGGATTCTAATCACAGTCCGATCAGACATCAGAGTTCCTTCTCAGCTGCTCGCCGGAAGTCATCCGCTCAGGAAACACACACACACACCCTGGAGCTCAGTGAGACACCTGAAACCAGTCTGCTCAAATCCAGTCTAGTGTTCCATGAAAACAAATCAAAGAGAGTTCCTGTCTCTGAACTAAAGCGGCGTAAAGTGTTCGGAACGGCGAGTCGCTCTTACCTCAGCCGGACAGCTCCCTCTCTCCCTCTCTCTCTCTCTCAGGTAAGCTCCTGACGTATGGATTTCCGGAAGTGGGCGGGGCGTACCTGGTTCCTGACTCAGGGCGAAATTCTTTCTGTTTATTTGCTTTTTATTGACTATACATCCACGCGCGCGCGCATTAAAGTCTCCATAACACCTACAATAACATAATTTCGACCAGTTTCCGGTTCGAGACCTTCATGTTCATGTTCAAATGGATCTTATGGGTTTTCTTTGTCTTACCAGCTGCCCAAGGAGTTAATTTCCATGGAAACGGATGACGCAGGAAAACCTACAACCACGCCCACTGTACATCCTTCACTGGCTCCTCCTTCCTACATCAGTCAGCAATAAACACCTGGTGTAGATTACTGTGGCCTATTTTTCAGTAAGGTGGTGTGTTCAGTGCCCTGTTCCTGAGAAAAACATGCCCTGGGTGTGTCTGAGTCTCAGTGCAGGGCAGTTATTCCTCACACAGACGACCAGCGAGCAATCCACAACACAGATCAACTGGAGATTTTTTTTTCTCCAGCCTTACTTGCATGACATTACAGGCATTGAGTCAATGCTCTTATCCAGAGCCACGAACAACACACCCAGCGTGGCCTGGGGAGCAGAGGGGGGTTAATTCGGTGTCTTGCTCAAGGGCACTTCAGCCATTCCTGCTGGTCCAGGGAATTGAACCAGCAACCTTTTGGTCCTTTCTCTAACCATTAGGCCACAGTTTCCCAATATGAAGTGTCTAAATGTTTTCATAATGGTATCTGTGTGAATTAAATAATGATTCGACGTAATAGGAAATTTTTTTTTCAGCAGGAATGGAACAAACATTGGTTTAATTTTGAACTAAAAACCTCTCAACCATTAAAATCTATTCCTCTTTCCCTGCCATGATCACACTAAATCCTTTCAGCCCAGTCACTGTGCTGAATTTAATCTGGTTAATCATTCATCCTGGAGCAGGTTTGAAGTTCACGTTTCATGTGACACAATGTGGACAGCTGTGCTGTAATCCATTACAGGCTCCAAAGCAACAAACAAACAAACGCTGTTTGTGAAACACTTCATTCTGGTGTCTGTGGTAAAACGTTCATTGTCCATTTTATCACACACACACTGACCCCAGAAGTCCAGACCCTCCCTGACTCGGTGAATCTTTTGCTTTGTGAAATGTATTGACTCTTGACTCTTGATCTGGGTGGTGGTTTATGATCAGGACAGCAGTGATTTGGACATGGCAGTGTGTGTGTGTCGTGATGGCATCAGTGTTCAGTAATGTCCCTCATTGACATCGACCAGAAATATCTGGACAGAGACAGAAACCAAGGCTCCTGAAGACGAGTTCTGAGAAATATGTATAAAGATGAAGTTTAGTCTCATGAAGTTTAGTCAGACAGCACAGAGACGATCCACAGGCTGTGTGTGAAACATGGAGGGTGGGGACAGTCAATGTTCGCCAGCTGGACTGAGAACACACTCTGTTTAATAAAACATCAGACAGTGGGGCAGTCAGTATTAGTCAATGTTTACATGGTTAACATTTTCCTGTCAAACAGATTATCAGAGTTTGACACCACCTCTTTTAATCAAACCCCACTCTCCACCTGGACTGGTTTTATCATTCTGACTGAGCTGCTTACACACGAAGAAATGAAATTACGTTCAAGCTAGAGTCTGATTCTTAATGGAATGAAAATTCAAGGAATTTTATGATGAAATCTTTGTACAAAAGTCTCTTTGCACGTTCATGTATCATCTCATCTCATCTCCTCTAGCCGCTTTATCCTGTTCTACAGGGTCACAGGTAAGCTGGAGCCTATCCCGGCTGGCTACGGGTGAAAGGCGGGGTACACCCTGGACAAGTCGCCAGGTCATCACAGGGCTGACACATAGACACAGACAACCA
>JAOEHJ010000019.1:37774509-37785054 GCA_025447855.1 Potamarius usumacintae | reverse complement strand
CCAAGACCAAAAAGGGGGTGAGACAGTTCCTGGGGCTGGCTGGCTACTATCATAGGTTCATACCTAATTATTCGGACATCACCAGCCTGCTGACTGATCTCACTAAAAAGGGAGCACCAGATCCGGTCCAGTGGATAGAGCAGTACCACAGGCTTTCACCAAGGTAAAAGCTGCACTGTGTGGGGGGCCACTCTTACACTCCCCTGACTTCTGTCTCCCCTTTATTTTTCAGACAGATGCATAGGATCGAGGGCTGGGAGCCATTTTGTCCCAGAAGGTGGAGGGTGAGGACTGCCCCATGCTGTACATCAGCCGCAAGCTCTCAATGCGTAAGAGTAAGTGCAGCACCATTGAGAAAGAGTGCTTGGCCATCAAGTGGGTGGTCCTCACCCTCCAGTACTACTTGCTGGGGTGCCCTTTCACCCTCTGTTTGGACCATGCGCCCCTCCAGTGGCTCCACCACATGAAAGATGCCAATGCATGGATCACCCATTGGTATCTAGCCCTCCAGCCATTTCAATTCAAGGTGGTCCACAGGCCAGGGGTGCAGATGGTAGTGGCACACTTCCTGTCCCGTTGGTGGGGGGAGTCCACTGCAGGCCAGACAGCTCCCCAGCCTGAGTCAGGTGGTGGGGGTATGTGGTAGCAGGAGCATGGCAAACATCAGTTTGTGAATGGAGGGTGAATGGAAGGTGAATGGCAAAGTCAATGCACCTGTGATAAATTAATGTTGTGTGTCTGTGTTGTTGCAGCGACAGAGGATAGAAAAGGAGCAGAGAGAGGGAAGCTCTCCCGACCAGAACACGTGTGTGTGTTGTGTGTGTGACTGTGTGTGAGCAGCATGCGAGTAAAGCTGAAAAGCAGGAAAATAAGTAAAATAAATGTGTGTGTGTGTGTGTGTACATCAGCTCCAGCCTGTCGTGCTTCTGTACTCCACCCACATCAGGGACATATTACAACCTGTATTGGCTATTGGACATTTAATGAACAGAAATAGTCTGGATTCTTTGGATTATGCTTTACATTCCATTACATGGCATTTAGCCAGAGCAACATACAATGAGTGCAAAAGTCAGATACATAAAGTGCTGAACTTCTAGACAAGAAAGTTCTAGTGCCAATTGAACAAGTGACAGCAATACCTAGTGTAATATGCTGTTGAAATCCCAATACTCAAACAACCAAGGAAACAAACAACCATATAAAGTATAACTAAATAAAGAACTCAAAACAGCTAACCCCAGGCTAGACCATACACAGCCTGGGTTGGTCAAGACTGAAACACAGTTATACAGTGGGCAGGGAAGAAGGGGAGAGGTGCAGCCTGAAGAGGTGAGTCTTCAGTCTGTGCTTGAAGGTGGTCAGGGAGTCGGCAGTTCTGACTTCAATGGGAAGGTCATTCCACCAACAGGGTAACAGCAGTCTTGAGTGGGCGGGGAGGAGCAGAGAGGAGGAGGGGCCAGGTGACCAGTTGTAGCAGAGCGAAGGGATCTGGCTGGCATGTAGGGGCGGATCAGACTCTGGAGGTATGCTGACCCCTTGAGAGCCTGGTACGCTAGTACCAATGTCTTACATTTGATGCGAGCTGCGATAGGTAGCCAGTGCAGGTCAGCAAGCAGCGGGGTGACATGGGAATAACGAGGGAGGTTGTAGACCAGGCGAGCTGCAGCGTTGTGGATGAGCTGCAGGGGTCTGATGGCAGAAGCTGGAAGGCCAGCAAGGAGAGGGTTGCCGTCGTCTAGATAGGAGAGGATCAGCGTTTGGATCAGGAACTGAGTAGAGCAGGTGATAAGAAAAGGGCGGATCCTTTGGCTGTTGTAAAGGAGGAAAATTCAATTTCTCTTTCAGTTTATTTTCTCCTGTAATCACATTTTCACTCTCAATGGTGTCTGATGTATATTCAGTTCACTCTTTTGCAATATCTTTACGAGTCTGTTGAGTCCTTTCACTGAAAATTTATGGTTTAAATTGATTTATTTATTGTATTTAATTTATTTATCTTGCACCTTTGTACATAGCTATGGAAGAAAAAAAAAATTAAGAGACCGCTTTGAGTGGTGATCCGCATTAAAATTGGTCTCTAATTTTTTTCTGGACTGATGGACATGTTTTGTGGTTTTAATTTAAAAGACAAAAGACGGAAGACGGGGAGTTACTTTGTGGAGCTGTGTAGTGTTGTGGTAAAAGCCTTGCCTGGGGTGGTGGAGGTTGCTGGTTCAAGACTGGCTTGTCCCAAAAGGTGGTGTGGTGTGGTTGAGGAGAGTGAATGGTGGTGTGAGTGGGTGGGTGATTGACTTCCAGGAAAAAAGGCTTTGCAGTTTTCATTTGAAAAAAAAAAAAAACCCACCTTTAGATGCTTGGTTAACCCCCATCCTTACACCACCTCTGTTTTTCCCTCAACCTTTATCCCACCTGTCAGCCAGCCCTGGCTTTTCCTTCCTGCTCCTTGCACCTCAGTTACTCTTATTTCACCCCAGAGTGCTCCACTGTTGCTATTTAGATGCTGCCACATAGGTCACTGACTTCGTCACACCTGTTCAGCCCCAGGGTACTCCGCCTTTGCCGCTCGTCTTCCACTCCCTCATGCTCCGCCTTTGCTACTTGTCTTCCACTCTCTCATACTCCACCTTTGCCGCTCGTCTTTCACCACAGGGTGTTCTGCCTTTGCCCTTCGTTCCACACTCTTGCTGCTTATGCTTCACCTTGTTGTGCTGCAGCTTCTCAGTGGTTTTCCAACCTTTACCGCTCATATTTTGGAGATCCAAGTGTAGTTTGAACCTGTTACCTCACCACCCAAAGGCAACACATACTCTATTGAGCTACAGGATCTCATGCTTTTTTTTTCTGCTTTTATGGGATTTTTCTTTTCATTTCTTTTTTTTAAAACTTCATCCCAACCTCATGCTGCAGCAAAAAGAAGGCCTTGAACAAGAAGTTTGTTTCAAGTGTTATTTGAACCCATTACTCCATCAACCAGCTACAGTTCTCAGCCAGTTGAGCTACAGGACCTTGCATTGTGTGTTGCTCTTAGAGAACTTTTCACTTTTGGTTTTCTTTGTCTCAACTTTTGTTTTTTTTGCTAAAGCAAAAATAAGGGCTTGACCATAGGAACTTAGACTTTAGAGACTATGACTCTAATCCCTGCACCACTCCAGCTCCTGTGCATTTTGCTTATTGGACTTTTGTCTTTAAAAAATTAAGGCAACACGCTGACGAGTGCTTTTTTGGATGAGGAGTTGGTTCATTCTGTTCAGTTCTCAAAAGATGGTGTTCCACAGACAGCACTCACCACAGCCTCATAATTTCTCCTGGTCACAGGAAGCCACCGTGAGCGAGTGGGTGACTGACTGGTTGGTGCACTGTCATTTGGATTGTCTCTTGTTTAAAAAAAAAAGATTACAAATGAAAGCATGAAGAGGTTCATGTTTATGGGTCTTCGATGAATTAGAATTAATATAAACAAAAATTACAAAATGCAAACCCTGGGCTTAACCCAACAACCTCTAAGAGCTGTATCGCTAACCACCACACCATCAAATAATACAGAAAGGGAGGTGAATATTGCACTTTTGGGCGAACAGAAAGCTGAACAACAGGAAGTTGAGAATGCAAAAGAACTGATGGTGGTTTCAGCACTCGACATGTCACCAGCCAATAGTCCACTCATCCTCCATCCTTCTTCCATGCTTCCTTTCAACTTGGGCAAAGTCCGACATGGATTATGTTTTGTTTTTCATGGCTTAAGTTAGCCAAAGTGATGATATAAATATTTTAATTAAATGCTGGAGCATGAAAGAAAGCCAACGCATGCCTTTTCAGTTTCACAGTCTGCCACACTTCATTACAGCAGGGCATTGTTTGGCATCTTTATTCACACTTTTTGCCATCTGAGACACCACATGGTCTCCAACCTTTGCTGCTCATCTTCTGGAGACTGGTCCCTTCTTCAACACCAACACTTTTGCCCCTCAAAATACTTACTCCTCAGATCCTACAACCTTTCACTTCCTAGAGGGGCAGCTGGGAATCAAACCAGTAACCACTTGAATAAGTGGGGAAGATTATCTCATTGTACCACCAGATCTTGTGCAGCAATCCTTTCTTAGAGGGCTTTTCACTTTTAATCTAGAATTAATGCAGAAACGCGAAATAAAAACCAGGGTCTTGAACCAGGGATGCTAGCGTTCAGAAATCACAACGCTAGCCATCACACTGGAGACAACTCTGTAAGCGTGAGGATTTTTTTGGAATTTGTCTTGTCATGTCCCTTTCAGCATGTTTGACTAGTGATCACAATAATTCAGCCGCTTGGACACCTCGAGAGAACCTTCCTGCCAGACAGCAGAGTGGTGTTTCGTCTGTTTCCTCCAGCACTTTTGGGTGTGTCACAGTCTTTTCTAAAACATCATGTCTGACGTATGTTTCACCTCGAGATGGTGCTTCTTCTCCAACCAGAGCTGACAGGCCATATTTAGGAGATATTGTTTACGCAATATTCATTTTGTATCACACAAAAAATAAATCAACAAACTGTAGCTTTCTGCAGGATCTCGCTGCACAGTGGCTCCCACTCGGCCACGCTGCAGCTGTCCTATAAATAAAAACGCCTGCTACACTTGTTTTCCTGTTCACATCCATCGCGAGTGGAAAAGATTCTGAAGCATCTGGGCCAAATCTTCTAGGTTCAGAGAGAAACTCACTTCATCTTGATTTCACCTCAGATATATTTAATTGCTCATGAGCAAGGCATTGTTTATCATGATGTCATTAATATTATTGATAAGAATGTTCGTTTGGTCGTGTTTATTGGTTTGTTGTCCTGGATTTAAAGGAACCGCCGCCCTAAATGACTGGTATATTAATCTTTAATTAACATGCAACGTTCCCGGATGTGTCTATGATTTATTTTATCATGAAATGCAGATTTTTTTAAACATCTTTCTTCAACATGTCAATCTGTTTTCACTCTGGTTCACGGTTTCCTACATTACCCACAATGCTATGTGACAACCTGCTCACGGCAGTGGAGTGGGATTTCGCTCTGGTGCTTCATACAGTAACAACCGAAAGAGAGCGATGCAGCAGCACTTTAGTCCTTTAGTCCGTCCTGGTTTCACATCTGTACATTCTTCTTCTACACTCGACTCAAACAGATCAGCTTCCAAAGCTTCAGCATTCACACTAATTCTGCCACTTTGAGTCCAGCATTTGCTCCAAATGCCACATTTTTTCTCCCATTTTTTTTGTGCCGTCATATCATTGTGACATCCTTGCGACACACGACTGATAATTTCTCACAGGAATAAAAAAAAAAAAATTTAAAAATCTGCACCCGAATCTAAACACCAAACACATCACAAATATTTCAGTGTAAACATGTTTAATGGAGGTGTATTTAGTTACAGTAATGCTCCTGAGATCACAAACTGACGACTACATGGATTTTTTTCTTTCTCTCCAGCTGCCGAAGATCCAGAGTCGTCTCAGGAATGCGGCACACAAACCAGAAGCGTGTGTGAGACTGTTTAGTCAGGCTTTTATGTGGCGCATGAGCAGGATGTTTAATCTTGATTGCTGTTGGAGTTAAGCAGGTCCACGAGGAGCCGTTTTACTCCTGAAACTCCAAAGGCTGTGCAGTTTGAGCAGATGGTTGGAGAATTAGTCCCCAAGAGGAATGCGTGTGTGTGTAATTGTGCACACGTGCATGCATGTGAACATAGAAATGTCATTTTGTAGGTCGTGCATGTGTGTTTCTGCACTGTGTGTCTGTGGTTTGGAAATCTGGTGCTTAAGTGAGACATAATATCTCAATATGTGTCAGACAGGATGTTGAGTATCTCTCTCTCTCTCTCTCTCTCACTCACACACTTTCTCAATAATGGTTAAACCAAAAACCAGCCTCTTCCCTCACACTTGTACACAAATTCACACTTTGGCCGGATGTGTGTTACCACATACATCCGTGGCAGCAGGACGGCGGTTTAGAACATGACCATGTTCCTGTCATATGTATATATGTGTGTGTGTGTGGCTTTGTATCGCAGGCTGTTTTTGCACTGGTTTGTTTTGCAAATATGTGTGTGTGTGTGTTATAAATCCAACCTTTAATGTGATAAATTATAGAATGCAAGGTAAAAATAAATAAATAAAAATAACCTATCCGTGTGTTGCTGTTATAAGAAAATAATCAATGCCATGGCGTGGTGATGAAGCTGCTGTAACTGAGTTCCTGTTGCCACCCCAGAAAGGATTGTTTTCCAATAACAGCATGCCACACAGTGGTTTATTCTCCTTACACCACAACGGTTTTACACCAAGGTGACATTTTGCCTGATCGTTCACGTGTGATGTCCAGTGATCCTGCAGCTCATGCAATCCTGAAATCAGCCTGAATACGGAGCGTATGGTGTCCAAACCAGCTGAGTGTGATCCCTGTAGAGTGAGGTTTCGCGCTTCACACTGATAAACATCCAGACTGGATCAAGTTCGCAAGGACAGACTGACATCCAGCAGGAAACACACTGACGCGCCCTGATGTTTTGTTGCAGGAGATGAATGTTTTTCATCGTGGAAATAGCAAACTAGGAGAACTTGGAGAATATATTCTGTCCAGTTCTGCTGAAATGTTTAAACAGACAGTGGAGGAGAAGCACTAAAATATCTCAATGTCCTCCTTTGTTTCCTGTCTTCTTGCATAATACAAGCGTCGACAAACAGAGCATCTCCTGACCATCACGTATAAAACAATATCATTTATTATCATGAACGTTTCAAATGATCACCACTGTTCTGTGCTGGATAGAGGAGGAAGCTGCAGAGTTAGATCAGACATGTCCTGTTCAGAAGGAGATGTGACGACAGCAGGCGTTTAACGTGACTTATTTTGGTGAAATGTAAAGAATTCTGCTCTGTCTCGCTACAACCTTTGACCGAAGAATCATTTCAGGAGTAATCTTGGAACTTAGGATCTCATATCCCATTGTGATAAAAGATTTAGTCATTATTTTAATTTATCTCAATGTCTTTTTTCTTCCATTTCTCTGTATTCCAGGAAACAGTTGAATATGCCTTCCTCATCATTTTTACAGTCGAGACCTTCCTAAAGATCATCGCGTACGGATTAGTCATGCATCAGAACGCGTACGTCAGGAACGGCTGGAACATGCTGGATTTCGTCATCGTTGTCATTGGGTAAGCGTGTCCCCTCATTCTGCTGCACTTCAGCTGGAGTCACTGATCACCGTTACGCTGTCTGTGATTGCCGCTTCGCTCAAAAAGTGTCTTTTTTGCATTAAAAAATATCTGAATATTTAGCATAACAGATCAAATACGGGAAACGACAGAATACAAGCAGCAGAATAAACATACATGTCAGATTTATTTATTATTGATTTATTTATTATTATACCGCGAGACCACCAGTGCTAGGATTAGCTATGCTATAATTTAACACTAAATAAAATAAACTGAAATCTTTTTTTAGATGCATATAATCAGAAGACACATTGTCTGACTTTAATTATATTTCATACGTATTTTGCCCTATTGTTAACATTCTGCCTGTAAATTTATATGATTTATTTATTATTATTATTATTATTATAATACCACTAGACCGCCAGTGCTAGGATTAACTGTGCTATAGTTAAGCACTAAATAAATAAACTGAAACTAAGAATCGATTTCCAAAAGTCAAGATCCAAACGTACAGTGCAGAAATTCTGTAAAAGAAAAAAAAAATGAAATAAATCACTGAAACTTTCTCAACACTCTCAGGTTTATAAGACGGAAGGTTTATCTTGTGTTTTGATGCGCTGCTGCACTTCTCCGTCTCTGTTTCTCTGACTGCAGATAAAACCAGAACCACCTCCACGATTGTTTTCTCTCAAAACTGCTTTATTCCTGAACACGCCTTTTTCTTTAATAATCAACAATCTGTTGACAGTTGGTATAAAAATGAGACGTTTTTCAAAATAGTGGACAGGCTCAGGAAAACGACAACTTCATCAGGATGGAGACGAGACTGAAGACGACACGCTGCTGATGACATCAGAGCTGAGACACAGCGGCGAGTCGTTTATGCATCATGAACAGCATGAATATACTTGATCAGGGTCAGGGTTATTTACATCGACATGCAGGTGGAAATACACACAAAGTGGCCTCAGGAGGTCCAAGATGCATTTTAGTAACATTACATTAAACGTAGATGAAATACTGTGGATCCGTCTCTCTGTCAGAACCCAACGATCCGAATCCACTCATCATGTGGCGCTCCATGACTTCCATCCAACTGCTCGTACGCGATTTGGATAAATCGAGCTGTGAAACGCAGGCAGGAGCTTCGAGTCGTTCCTCTGAATTGAGGGAAGTTACAGAGCAATCAATGAATGTGTCTTTGGTGTGTTTACACCGTATTTGATTTTAATTCTGATCCGGATGTAATTTTGATGCTCAGTGCGTGAGCACAGTCAGGAGATTCTGATGAATCATAAAAAGATGGAGGTTTGCTGAAGGTCAGTGGGGTGTGTGTGTGAGAGAGAGAGAGAGAGAGAGAGACAGCTGAGTGTGTGCGGTGATGTCGTGCAGGTCCTGCTGTGCCAAGAGTGAATCTCTCAGCTTTATTGAGAGGTGCTTTCAGTCTGGTTCTGATCTCAGAATCTGATGCGTTAATTCACTCCAGTCATGTGTTCACTCGTCTTTCTTCACCACCATCATCTTCCAAATGAAAATCAGTACTTCCTCTCTCTCTCTCTCTTTTTCACTGTGTGTGAGCTCCCCCCCCCACACACACACACGTACAGAGCTCTTCCAGCAGCTATATGACCCAGAAAAGACATGAGGAATAACATCAAGTCTCCTCGCTGATAGCACAGAATGACTCACCATCTTTCTATACGTGCCTCTTTTTGGAATAATGATCTTTTTGTTTCTTCCCTCTTCCTCCTTCCTTCAGTATTAACATCATCTGATAGTTTATTTGTCACTCATTTCATTCTTCTCCTCTTCTCCCATCCTTTCTTTTCTGTTTCTTCCCCACACACAAATAAACACCGGCTTCCGTCTTTTTTCCTTCTTCTGCATGATCCCTTCTTCCCTTTTTTCAGTTTCAGTAGAGGGACAGGTGCACTTGCTGTCTGTCTCTCTCTCTCTGTCTATCAGACTGATGATGTTAATGATGTGGAACTGCTGCAGTTTAATCGTCAGATGATTAACGACATGTTTATTGTGCTTTCCAGATGCTACAATTAGTTCTGAGAATTAATAGCGATGGCGATGATGCCTTCATGACTCCTGTTTATCAGCGTTTTTCACATTTTTCACGTTGATCCCAAAACAGCTCAGGCTTATCATTTGACCTCTTAACAGTTCGTACTCCAGTTTCTTACCTTTTCTTTTTTTTAACAATTTAACTCCATCCAGGTTAAATTGTTTAAAAAAAGGACAGGTCAATGACATTATTTACACCGAGTAACAGTGATAATCTGTTAAACATGGCATACTCGGAGTGTGAAATGTCCCGTGTTTCTGCAGACTGTTCAGTGTTATCCTCGAAGTTTTGACCAAAGAAGGGGGTGAACAGGCGGCAGGAAGCCCCGCCCCCTCCTCACATGGCCATGGAGGCAAACCGGGAGGCTTCGACGTCAAAGCTCTGCGAGCCTTCAGGGTGCTGCGACCCCTTCGCCTGGTCTCAGGAGTGCCTAGTAAGTCACCTTGAACACATTCTCATTTTCCTCTGTTTTTAAACTTTACCTGCGTTTCATGTAAAAAACCATCTCTCTCCCAGTGACTTGCGTAAATCTGGTTTCAAATGATTCACACTGAATGCAGGTGACGTGGGCGGGGGCTGTTCCTCTCGCTGTTATCCTGGCCGTCCCACACTGTAGAAACCCTTCGTCGGGTGGATGTGAAGAAATGAACACAGCTACGCCACATGACCATATGGCAGCTCTCACTCATGTCCCCAGGAGTGTTCACTCCGAACAAGCTGTTAAACTCAGAGCGCCGAAGCTCACTGTCGTGTGCGCTGTTTATGCACGTGCGAATTTCCCTGAAAACATGTCAGTTGAAAGACACACATGGTGAACACATCAGGGGTGTGGGGAAAATATCCTGGAAAGATGGGACTCTCCTGAAGGCACTTGGAGATTTTTTTTTGTGATGCACAGCGTTACAGACTGGACTGGGTGGGACCACAGGAGAGGAAATTTACAGGAGACTAAACTGGTCTTGTTTAAGTGACTCACAAGTGTGAATCCTGTCAGCCTCGACCTGTCCTCGCTTCCCTACTCAGATGAGTGAATAGATAGACAGACAGACAGATAGATATATAGAGAGACAGATAGATAGATAGATAGATAGATAGATAGGCAGACAGACAGATAGACAGACAGACAGATATATAGACAGACAGATAGATCGTCAGACAGATAGACAGACAGACAGATAGATAGTCAGACAGATAAATAGACAGACAGATAGATAGATAGATAGGCAGGCAGACAGACAGATAGACAGACAGACAGATCTATAGACAGACAGATA
>JAOEHJ010000019.1:37722983-37737199 GCA_025447855.1 Potamarius usumacintae | reverse complement strand
TCAGCCCTGTGATGATCTGGCGACTTGTCCAGGGTGTACCCCGCCTTTCGCCCGTAGTCAGCTGGGATAGGCTCCAGTGACCCTGTAGAGGATAAGTGGTTACAGATAATGGATGGATGGATATTAAATGATTACGGTCATTGGCGCTGAGTTTTATTCATGCATGCTTTCAACGCATGTTGTCTGTACAGAACCGTACTCTCTCTCTCTCTCTCTCTCATACCACTGTTTCCATGTTGTTTGGCACAGAATTAATATCGACTGTGCAGTATCATGTCCATTGTTTAGTTTAAAATGAGGTTTAGAGGAACGCCAAACTGAATGCAGGCTAATTAGTATGAATAATATTAATAGCAAGAAGAAAAAGAAGAATAATTAAAACTGTCTGATTAAATTTTCTAATATTCTATAAATCAGTTTTGTGTGTCAAACTACATTATCAATAAATGACTGGTAAAAATCTCCTGCATCCTCACCACATCTCAGGCGGGTGGAGAACCCGTGTTGTGACGGCAGAGTGGAAGTTTAGTTCGCGTCAGCAGTGTGGAGTTCAGTGACCGAGGCCTGGACAGTGTTTGTTTCTTCTTTGGATCAGTGACTCACACTCATCACATCGATTTCACTTACAACAATCTTTAAAACCTGCCTAATGATCATAATCATGTTGACAAATTGACTTTTTTGTCTCTGGTTTCTTGGTTCCAGCTGTTTTTTTTTTTTTTTTTGTGGTGCTGAACAGGTCCCATTTAGCTGACTAAGAAGATTAGCCATTTTCTCCAGCAGTGTGAACTGCGAAGCAGCGCGGCAGCCGTTCCTGAGACAGTGATGAATGTAGCGCTATAAACGATTATAAATAGAAGCTTAATGCGCTGTTCAGATATGTTTTTGTAATTAGTTCTTTCTGAAGGTCACCATGCTCCTCCTCTTCTTCAGGCTTCTCTACAAGGCCATCGACTCGAACAAGGAGAACTTTGGTCCCATCTACAACTACCGTGTGGAGATCTCCATTTTCTTCATCATCTACATCATCATCATCGCCTTCTTCATGATGAACATCTTCGTGGGTTTCGTCATCGTGACGTTTCAGGAGCAGGGAGAGAAAGAGTACCGGAACTGTGAACTGGACAAGAACCAGGTGTGTGTGTGTGTGTGAGAGAGAGAGAGAGAATAAGAGGAGAACATGTTTCCTGTTCCGACACATGGTGTATAATCGTGTGTGAGCCTGTTTCCTTGTGTCTGCCCCGCCCCACAGCGCCAGTGTGTGGAGTATGCACTAAAAGCCCGACCTCTGAGGCGCTACATCCCTAAAAACCCCTATCAGTACAAGTTCTGGTACGTGGTGAACTCCACAGCCTTCGAGTACATCATGTTTGTCCTCATCATGCTCAACACCATCTGCCTGGCTGTACAGGTAAGAGTGCATGCTTGGTTTTTCTCTGAATAACGTGGAACTTGATTAGAACTCCACAGGACCTGAGACGTGGCCCTGGGTTCGACCATCTCTCCTCAAACATTTCTCAGTTCTATAGTATGATGCAGTAACGTAAAAAAACAAATCCATGCGATGATCTCAAATGATTCCTTGGACCATTCCTGTCGAGCGTGTGGTTCTGACATTTCTTCAGTTCCTCACTCATTCGAGTTCCTGTCTGTAGTTAGTTCCCATTTCCTGTTTGAGCTTTTATTTTGTCCTGTCTCGTCCTTCTCCACGTGCAGCACTATGGGCAGTCTCAGACGTTTAACTACGTGATGGACATCCTGAACATGTTGTTCACCGCAGTCTTCACTGTGGAGATGGTCCTCAAACTGATCGCCTTCAAACCCAAGGTACATCTTTATAACGACATCCTTATAAACGCTTAAAACTAATCACAATATTCTAGAGATTGTACACTATTGTTTAATGTGTGTATATGATCATGACCCCCGCTCCCTTCTCCCTACGCCCAGCTGTTTGTTCCGAAGGAGGACAGAATACTTGTAAGAGACACAGTTATCCCTTTTCTACCGACACCATGCCACTGCTGGGACTGGAACTGGTGCTGATTCTGGCCAGAGTTTAAACAAGTTTAAGAGCTGAAGAAGCATTACATCATCAGATGTTGGAGTTACTACTACTACTAATAATAATAATAATACCAAAGGTGCAGGGATTTACGAGCACAGCGAGGCAGAAATCTTTCACAGATGCGAGATGGCGGTTTTATTGCTGTTCACGTTTTATCCTGAGCGCATTAGCAGTGTACGCAGCTCGTGCTTTTGTAATTCCAAAATTTGTCACTGTGATGACACGTTCAATTTGCAGGAGGTTTGTTTTGCGAAACTCGAGGTCAAGATTAACCTGCGTTAAATCGCAAAAAACACTCAGTGCAAAGCAAATTCTAATCGAAATCGTAGAACGTAGTCAGGAAACGAATAAGGTCAAGGTCAAAATCACAAATAACAGAATAAACATCAAGACGAAAGGACAAGGCAAAAACGCAGCGAGGCAAACAGAACGGCTAGCAAACTCTAACACCTGTGTTAAAGTCCGTGTATGTAAAGATATGGTTCAGACAGAAGGTCCATCGAGTCACCAAAGAAGGAAGTGTCTGAGAATTCAAAGGAGAGCGCCCTCTGCTGTTCTGAAGAGGGCGGCATATGTTGGAAATGTGAATAAAAGGATTTTGATTTGTTTGTGCATCATTTGTGGACACAAAATAAGAACTAATGACGCACATATGTTAAATTATTAAACGTTATTTTCTTAATGCAAGATATCACTCAGGAACCCCTTTCATTTTTCACGTTTTTTATTTTGCGCAAAAGAATCAGGCATGTTTGGAGTCGTTTGGGCATGAATAGGGTACTCTGCCATTAAAACGATTCATTTTTCTGAAACTGTTTGAGCACAAATTTTTATTTTGCGTGCACAAACGATGCAGAAACAAATCGAAATAATTTTGTTCACGTTGCCGTGATGTAGGGTGCTGACTTCACAGAGGTCTGGAGTGGAATTGTCTGGGCTGAATGTTACACACACACACACACACACACACACACATTGTGCATCATGAAGTGTCGCAAGATTATATTTGTTGCTCACACTTTCATTACTGCGCTGTTAATTTATTATTATTTTTTAACAGTAAATTTCAGGTGAATGATTGAGGTTGGGGATAAGGTAAACATCTCAGTTCATGGAACTGATTTGAACAAAAAAACAAAAGCAAACACATGGTATGGTTCCAGATGAAGCACCGGCTCCGGGTCCAGCACCGTCACTGTGCCGATGGAAAACGGTTAAGTGTGGCGTGCAGTGTTCAAACACGTTCTCTCTCTTCTCTATAGATTGGAAAATCTAGAGCTGCATGCGCTTAATTTACTCACACAGTTCCCGAGTGAAGAACAGTGATGCCCTGTCTTACCCACAAGCACATCACACAAATGGTGCAACAGATGAACTCAACAATGGGTTATAAAATCATACGATGTAATAATGACTGGGGATGCATCGATGCCCATATACCAGGATCCATTTCCTTGGACTTGGAAAAATAAAAATAAAAACTTGCCTTTCAATGTTCAAGCGATTTATATTGTCTCTGCTGCCCATAATTTGCTGCAAATCCAATTATTCTACCATGAAATTGTCTTCGATTCGGGTCTAACATGACCGGAAGCAACTCCATATTTGTTGATCGATTCTCGTGCTCTGATTGGCTGAGCTGGACCACCTGACCATGCCGTAGCGTATGTAGTTATGCTGAGAATGCACCAGAAGGCATGTAAATTGCGAAATTTTCTGGGGGGGCAGACCCCCAGACCCAAATTCCAGAGCCACCTACTACTTTTCTTAGCTGGCTACTTCAGATTTTCCGGAGAACCCTGCTGCACTCATGAACAGATGAGCTGAAATGACCGTGATGATGTGGGCATATTTCAAGATTATTGATCGAATAATCTGTGTAAATATCAAGAGAAGAAACTACAGCATCATACACGACAGGCGATAAAACTGGTCAAACATTTTAAAAATAAAATTCAGCACGTAGAGTTCGCACCCGTCTCCAAACAGTGCTTGGTGCGATCTCTCTCAGATCTCACGAGCCGTCCTTGACAACGAGGCATTCTGACGTTGTAAAAACATTTCCTGCTGTACAGAACGTTTTTTCCAGGTGAAACTTGGTAACATCAAAAAAGAGTCTCGTAGCTGAAGTGCACACACACACACACACACACACACACACACAGTGGTGCTTTTCATGGCTGTGATGTAAACCTGAGAAACATCAAGAGGGCTGAATAAAATGTTCCATCACTTCTCTGAATTGTGAACATTTCAGTATCGGTACTCGAATCGGTATCGATGAGGACCAAAAGACAGACTCATCCTCCTCAGTGGTCAGAATAAAGGTATTCATACATCCCTCATAATGAGCATGTGATAATTCCTCCAATCAGTGAGCGCTGCTTGGCCGCTCAGTGGCGAGTGTGATTGGGCATCACTAGTGTAGGATTTAAATCAAACATAATGCATGATCCTTTCCACTTTGAAACCACCATCAGTGAGCATTACAGTTCAAAATTCATGCCTTGAGTGTGAATTTTGACGCATAAGAATTGAAGTGGTGATATCAGCAGATACTGCGTAGTTGAAAAGTTCAGAAGTGGAGAGATCCGCTGATAAACGTCTGATAGTCATCACTAATCCCCGCTGCCTGTCTAAGGGTTATCTCGAAGACCCGTGGAACATGTTCGATGCTATGGTGGTGATCGGGAGCATAGTTGACATTGCGCTCACTGAGGCTGATGTAAGTAAGCTCAGCCCCTGGCTCCGCCTCCTACTCCTCCGGCACCTCCTCCTCCCCACCCCCCTCGCTCCTGTATTCCAGTTGGAGGTCGTGTGTTCCTCCGTTCTCTAACGATCTGTTAGAGCTCTTTGTCTCGAGTCGGGACGTTTCAGCTCTCCGAGAGCTCCCTTTGAACTTGAACGTGAAAATGCTCTTCCGTTATGAAGGTGTGCTAATTTCTGTTTTCTCCCCCTCTTTTTTCCTCAACCTTTCCTCTTGTGTCTTCCATAACCTCTTCCTTTTCATCCCCTTCTTTCTTCTCTCTTTCCACCCATCTACTACACCCCCCCCCCCTCCCCGGTGTGTTATGTTTGTTTGTCTGTATTTTTTTTTGTTTGCATTAACAGCATTATTTCACTGATGCTTGGAACACGTTTGATGCCTTAATTGTAGTTGGTAGCGTCGTAGATATTGCTATCACTGAAGCCAATGTAAGTATGAACAACTTTGCTTCTCTTAGATTAGACACCTTGCAAGAAATCTGTGGGGACAATTATTATTATTATTATTATTATTATTATTATTATTATCTTACGCAATACATATTAGCCTAATATAGAACACGATGTCGATATCAAGACTGTTCTTTGGGTCTCTGGAACATTTCAGATCCGTCATCATGGTGTGGCGTGAAGTAGAGTGACTGTTCCCACACAAGTTCACACAGACAGTGTGTTATTTCTCTGATAACACACAAGTTTAAAAAACGATTACAAATTTTAAATTATGCATAAATTAAACGTCGTGCTTTTTAACCATTTGCAGTTATATTTAATGTTGTAGAACGTCCACGAAAAACATGAGTTCCTGTTCTCACTTGCATTACAATTAAGCAGCTATAAACACTTGTTCCCTCACCAACTCTTTTTTTTTTCAGTAAAAAAAAAAAAAAAATCATGTCACCGAGAAACCAAAAGCGTAAACTCTCCTGTCCTGAAGATTAGTTACAGCTTTAACTTTGACTCTTACACTGGAGACTCCTTCCATAAAACTTCACACGTTTTTCAATCTGTTTATTACTCCTGGAGCGTCCGCTGTATACATCCCTGCGTACGAGCTGTTACACTGGTAACGGTTCGTATGAGAACGATTTGAAGTTGTGCGCCTGCTAGAGTTCTCCGTTCCTCTGAAATTCAGAGCGATGTTTGGATGGAGTCGACGCCGTATGTTTGTTCGTGTTTCAAGCTTAAATTTTTTCAAGGTGAGATTCGACTTTTAGATTAGATTAGATTAGATTAAATAAAACTTTATTGATCCCTTTGGGAGGGTTCCCTCAGGGAAATTTTTTGGAACCTCATCTGTTTCCCCACTGATTTTTTGCGAGGTTTTATGACCAGTGCTGTTTGTGATTGTTCTGCTTTGTGACGACAATTTCTCACCAAAATGTCCTGAACATTAACATGTGCACTTTGTTCTCCTCCTGCATATCTAAAATATACTAAAACGTCAAGGGGTGGGTGAATAAAATCTTCCAGGTTTGGGTATTGGTGTGTGTGTGTGTGTGTGTTTGAGAAGGACAGGATCGTGATCATGTGACATCTCTGTAGTACAGTTGGCCTAACTGCTATTGTTATTTATTCTGTTTCCATAGAAACTGTTGAAGGCAAGTATGGCGAGACGTGCTGTCTTTTTTTTTTTGCTGATTCTCTTAAACACTTTGAATCATTTTTGTGCGGTTGAAGTTATTTCTAATCATAGACAATTAAAAAAATTCTCTGTGAGGTGCGGTTGTGTTCGTGTCGATCGGAGCGGTGTGTCCTTTGCTAAGCCTCATGTTATACGTCCAATCAGACGCTCTTCGGAATAAACACATGCTCTAATCGAATGATGTGCTCTGATGCGTATAACCTGAAGAATAGCAAATACAGGATGTCTGAGTCGTTCCGATCTACGTGAACTCGGGTGATGGTGGAGTCTGGCTGTCGAGCTGATGGTGCAGCAGGCTGTGGCTGAATCGACACTGCAACAGCTGGGCTGAACAGATCTCCACCTGTCCCATCTGGGTTTGTTAAGTCCAGGTGTGGGTGTTATTTCTGGAGACAGCCAGGCGACTGATGTCTCACAGGAGAGATGAAAGAATATCTGCTGACGCTGTGTGATGGCAGTGGAGTTGCAGCAGGAGTCTCCTCGTCAGCTCTCCTGCCCTCACGCTAAATCAGTGCTGATTGATTTCTGAGAACACGGCTGGTGTTCACTTCATGGAATACTCCACTGCTCTTCAACACCACGTTCACAAGTTCAGTGTCAGTGTACGGTCGACAAATGTGATCTCCGAGGGTTTTTTTTTTTATCGCAATTTCACATTTTTCGAGGCAAAGAAGAACTTTAAATTCCAGCGCTATTAAATCAGTGTTGATTCGAGGTGTTAGAGATTGAGATTTTCACTGTAGGATAACGGAAACTGAAAATATCACTGTGTCATGGCATTAATCAACCGTATAAAAACACACAAAAGGAAAGAAACCATTTGTGCAAGACTTGTGCAGCAGTGTGTAAGGGCCATGGCAGCTAAAACAACAACAACATCAGAGGGTGATATTCCAAAGAAAAAACTCAGAATTTAACGTCATAGATCGACAAGAAAAAAAGCAACAACTCAGATTCTCTCTGATTCAAAAGTCACAAATTTGCAAGAAACAAAAATCAGAAAAATAGTAGTTTTTTTGTCAAATAACCAGTTCACGTCACTTCTCAAGGTTGGATCAACATCATCACACCACAGACACCACGGCTGAGCCGAGAGTTATCGGAATTCCAGTCCTTCCTGATCGATCTCCTAGCATAAAAGAATAAACTGCTAAAAGCTTTTCAACTACATTTCCCAGAATGCACTGCAGCCAGGAAGCATGTGATTGTTGTGCTTCTTGGATGCAGCGAGAGACTGTTGTATAAACCACACATTTTCGTTTATCCGAGCTGTTTTTTTCCTCGCTGTTGACTTTGAAACGTCTGAGCCGAGAGTTAGAGGAAGCACAGTGTTTGGAGTCGATGTGCTTCCTTCACAAAATGAAAAAAAAAAAAAAACCTACTTTTTACAGTTTGTGACGTTTTTCTTGTTTATCTCACAAATCTATGACTTTACAATCTCAGAGTTTTTTTCCTCATAAATTTGTGACTTTAATTTTGGAAATTCTGAGTTTTTTTCATGATATTATCCCAGCTCCGTATTTCTTTTTTTGTTTGTTTGTTTGTTTTGTTTTAACCTAAAATGGCCCCAATACATCGTCACACTCTTTGCACATCCTGGCCTGCATCACAAAAAAACCAAAAAGGAAACCAAAAATACATTTTTTTCTCCCTTTCTTATTTTTCAGAACAACTTGTCTGTATTACTCATGTTGTTGTTATGAGATGGAGAGACTGACGATAAGGAAAGGCAGCATGCTGAGCCAAAAAAAGAAGAAACCCAAAGAATAAATATAAATCAATAATTTAATTAGCAAGATTGGACAGTTTACAGCGTTGCTCAGCCAAAAATAAAATGTAATTTGGTTTAATTATGATAAGGTAAAGGCAGAAACGTGCTCAGACAAGAGGCGGAGCTCAAACCGTAATGTGTTTACTGCAGCAGCAGATTAAACACAGCAAAACTGTTGGGGAGAGACACAAAAGCGATGACACTCTGCGGTACGAAATACGATCGGGTAAAAACATCAGGATGATGAACAGAAATACATTTTAATCCGTATTTTGAAAAGCCAACCTTGAAACTCGTGACCCTCGTGCTCGTAAAGATAAATTCCTCCTCCTTGAACATCATACAAGTCAATTTACTTCATGGAACACCTCATGTGACGTTGACGCTTTAAATGATCAGTGCGTTACGAGATCAACACAAGGCTGGTTACTTTCTCACCGTTATCTTGTGAATGCAGACAGAAGATCTTCTTGAATACATGTGATTCATTGCTTATATGTGGATGATAAATCTTGATGATGAAATAAGATGTTATGCGTGTTTTTGTGGCATATGCTGGCTGATACGCTGACGGTGGGCGTGGCGGCCGCGGTGTGGTGGAGAGGTGGAGTATTCCACACATGGATGGGTTTCCTCCTCGGTGCTGAGGGTGTTTTCTGAGGACTCGTGTCTCTTCATACTGTCACACTTCTACACATACGCTGATATCAAAAGGAGCAACCACACACACACACACACACACACATTGACACACACACACACACTGTCTGCTCCACTGTGTCCGGCTGTCTGAGCTGCAGTGCTGTCTCTCTGGAGTTCCCATTTGTCCGTGTCCACATGTGTGCGTGTTCCTTTAGGTGTTTGTATTTATATATGTAGTTGTGTCCACGTGCACTATATGTGTATCGTCAGTGTTGGACAGTTTACAGTATATGTGAGTCTGTGTCCCTATATAGATGTGTATGAATATGTGTGTGTGTGTGTGTGTGTGCGTCTACGTCAGTCCATGTTTCTCCTGTGTCTCTGTCGATGGCATGGGTGTCCAGTCTGATCTGCACGGGGCCAGCGTCCCAGCAGGTTTTCAGTCCACACTGCTGTTGTACGACACCAAGTGATGAAACAGATGGAATCAGGTCGTGGCTCCTGATTGGCTGGAATGAAACCCTGCGGCCACGCCGGCTCTTTGCGGATAGGTTTGGATACCGCTGGTCTATGGTGATGTGTAATTCATGAAAGTTCATTTCACAAGGACTTAAATGTCTCGTAATTAATATTAGACTCTTGGTTTTGCAGACTATAAGACATCCATCCCTTCTTTCCCTCCCCTGAGTCGATGTTTGTTCAGTGATATGACGCGTATATTACAAGTCTATCACCAAGTGGTTTTTTTTCAGTAATTCAACAAATGTTTGAAGTTTTTTTTTCTTGAAGCAGACAGAAATAAGATCGATGTCTCTTTTAGTCTGGAAAATACTCAATTATAATTAATCAATCAATCAGTTTATTAAACTTTATTAAAAAGGCCTTGTGAAGCACCATTCCATCTTCCACTCACTGTTACTTGTGGCTTCTTGTTCTACTTGATGATGCAGCCATAGATATAAAACGACTAGATCTGTTCCCTACATCTCCATTTAATATACTCATTGGCTCCAATCTCATTAACAGATCTAGTAACATGTATATCTATGCGTACGTGTGCCATTTGCCTCCTTGCATGCTGGGTAATGTAGCTTGTCATGCCGTATGCTAACATGAGTTCACGTTCTGCAGATGGCGCTTCACCACCTTTATTCTACGGTTAGTCAATGTGAAGTTTGTCTCTTCTCTCTGTCCATCTTTCCGTCTCCATTCATCTCCAGACAGAGTGGCTGTGGAGCTCAGAGCTGATCCTGGCAGCAAATGGGAGCAAACCAAGCATCTAATCACAAATAGAAGGGCATCATCAGGAGAAGGGCTGTAGACCGAGTTTCAAGCAGGAGAGAAATGGAGCGTCCAAATCATGAGCTTAGCGGAGGACATGGTGTCTCATCACAACCACGGCACCCTCAGAAAGGGAAAAAAAGACAAATTTGGACAATGTTCTCTTCATGGATTCAAACAGCCAAGACATGTTTGGTTTCCACTGGAGCTACAAGGCGAACTGGAACAGGCAGTCAGGGAGGCAGGAGGCCAGTGTGTGAAGCCGGTGTGTTATCGATTTGGATGAACTCACAAAAATAATGAGGAGCTAAACACTGAACAGGTGGGGAAGAGCCCAGTCATATGAGGAGAGGAGACAAGACTGAAGCCGAAACAAACCAAAGCACACGGAAGACAAAGAACAAGAACAGTGCCATGAGCTGAGAGTGGGATTCACGATCCTAACGCAGCGAGCAAGTCAATGAATTCCCAAAATATTCTAATTTCGATCATACACCTAAAGACATTAAGTGATTTCAGTGTTGCAGGTAATTTCCTGATCTTTCAGTCATCCTGATCTTTTGGTATGAGGTGGTCAGGATCTCTGTCTCGAGTCAGACTTTTTCTCATCATGACGTTCCAATAAATTTAATATTATCTTTATTCTTGGCTCATGCAAGCCGTGACCCTGTGAGATCCCCCGTCTTTGCAAAATCATCAATCATCGTTTGAAAATAGTTTGGTGGAAGGCCAACATAACTCTCTGACTAATGATGTGTCTTTTAAAAGTCTTTCAGAGTCTTTTTAAAACCTTCTAGTGGATGGTTAGCATCAATCTGCCTCTCACGACAAACAGTTCTTTATGCTAACATTTAAAGACTTTTCAAAGACTAAAGTCAGACACCCTCTCGTACCGATTTTGCAAAGACGAGGGATCTTTTAGAGGCAATATTTGCAAGACGGCAACTGGATTCCTTTTTGAGATTATTTCCCATCATGCTCCTGTTCGGTGCTGGTTGGTGAGAGCTCATATTTTGGTAGTTGACAGTGACCATCTCGCTATTTGCATGAGAAAATATTAAAATGATCAGGATGACGGGAGCGCACCACAACTCGGGCAAAACTCATGATTTTATTCCAAAAATGGAAATTTGCGACAGTGAAATCACTTGAAAAGTTGTTTGGGATAAGTCCGGCATTAGACGTGCTGATGTGGTTTAGGCCACAGTTTAACTTTGTGTCATCAATAAGCATGAACATATTGTTATTTAAAAATAATGACACGATGGAGCAAAGTCTTTTAATGCAAAACACTTTGGGTGAGATTGATTTCTAATCCATTTAACAGAAGAAACAAACATCCAACACCAAACAAGTCTTGGCTGATGGACGACAGTGAAGGAACATGGTGTCACTTTAATTTTTCACAGAACTGCTCCTTTAACAGATAGAGTTTCAGTCTGAACGTGATATCAGAGTACGCTCACATTGGGTCCAAACACGCGAGTGCACCACGAAAGCTGAAGAGAAAAGAAAAAAAAAAGCTGACACACCGGTGAATAAGGAAATAAAACCACTCAGACTTTGAGTTCTGCGGACAGTGAAAGGGCCGTGGTGAGATCGAGACTGTCTTTGCTGTGTGTACGGCGTGCGATTGTGTCTGTCTCTGTTCTGCCTCTTTCTAGTGAGCTGTTAGAGCTCAGACCAAAGAGAGAGAAAGGGATTGTGGGTAGAACAGGTGTGTAGACGACCCCCAAGCGAGGCTGCATGACGACCCCGTCCTTGCACTCGTTCTGTGCCTTTCTCAAGCATCTTCTCTCCTCAGGTTTCTCGGACCGTCTCGAACCTCTATTCACTCGCTCTGTCAGAGCTGTAAGAGCGCCCCCTGGAGGGGACTCTGACACAGCCCTCTTTCCAACATGCATGAAGATGCTACGATGCCAAACTCTACTCTCAATGTTCTTCTCTTCTGCTGCATGGATCAGTGTGATCATCTGCAGCCATGCAAGCGTGTGTGTGTTAGAAAAGAATCCTAAATTCTTGTCTGCTGCTTGAATGCTATGTGCATGCTCCACAGCTAGGAAGTGCGAGAATGCTTATTCTGCATCACTAATTTTTTACCTCGTCATGACAGCACAGCTCGTGTAAACTACCAAGGATTGTTTCTGTTTCAGCACTTATGAAGTTTTAGGTCATATTTGTGCAGAACTATACAAAATTCGAAAGGCTTCACAAACTTTCAAGCACCACTGTAGGTGTTAAAGTCATAGCCACAGAAATATCAGATGCTTTAATATCAGGGATTGTTAAAATAGATTTGGGAAAATGGAAAAAAAAATCGTTCAGTTCGGCTGAATCTCAGGAATCTATTGTATACTCTGAAATCACTGCACGTGCAGCATCAGTACGTCATTCTGTTCATTCAAGATACAAGAAAAACGTTTAAACCTTACGATGTACCAACTACATCAGATTTTTAAAACCTTTATATGTACGTATGCCATCGACCTGTGACCGATTGGAGACCTACCCAGAGTGAACCACGCCTTTCTCCTGGAGTCAGCTGGGATTGGCTCCAGCTTCCCCCATGACCCTGATGGATCAGCGATATCAATAATGGACGGAAGAATGAATGCCATATTCGCACGTGCACATTTTTTTCAGTCGCCATAGCCATCCTCGCAGCTGTTTCCGTGCTTAAATTACCCAAGATCACACAAAAACTACTTCTGTAACAGCTCCCCCTTGTGGACAGTGTTAAACCTGTGAAATGTCAGTGACTGAGCGAGCGAGTTATAATCCAAATCCACCAGGCGCTTTGCTGAAACAGCTCTTGGGAGTACACACAGACTTTTCGATCCTTAAAACGTACGGAGAAGGGTTTCAGTGAGAACAGCCTCATCTGTCTGGAGCCTCTTCACTTCACTTTGTGACTGAACCAGGCAGCTTTTGTACTCTGTGTTCTTCATACACTTTTTCTTTATTCGTCCGTGTATATGTGTGTGTGTGTGTGTGTGTGTTTGACTGCATGGCAGTGGCAGAGGGACACATGACTCTGTAGGTCACAGGTGGGATATAATCAGTATAACGAGAGCGATGTTGTTGGTTCACTGTCGGGTTCAGCAGGGCCTGATTCATCCTCGGAACATCTCAGCAACTCCAACATGGACATTAATCAACGCTGAGAGTTATCCGTGTGTGTCAAGGGCATGAACTAAGATTCAGACGGTGCTAAGCACCACAGTGATATATTCTCTCTTTCGGAGTGTGATGTATGCCAGTTGTCCCAACACTGTGAATGGATTTTTAATGTACTGTTTTAAAACTGTGTGATTAATGATTGATTAATTCAGCTCTTTAATTTTAAAGCCTGCGGAGGGGGAAGACGTGGTAAGAAACTTTCTTCCCTTCTGGGCTTCAACTACATTTAACGTTCTTTTACGAAGTTTCCATTGACATTCTGTTCCTACAATGGGCCATGTTTACTAAAGCGCTAAAGCAGACTGGACTGGTTGCGCACGGGGAGGTGGGGTCAGGTTGTTATTCCTGGAGAATCTCTGGAATTTTCAAGTTTATCATCAGTGTAAAGACACTACAGGAAGTACTCACTCTGCAATCATTTCCTACTGAAACCAAAATGAAACCAAGACCAGAGTTTAAGAAGCAGAACGATCAAATACAGCCAATGTGTCGGAGAAGCAACACTTCCGGGGGTTTTAGGGAAGTTGTCAAGTTACAGCCTAATGATGTACGATGGTCATGTGACCGACTAATAATCAGGCACATCCTACAATGGCCACGCCCACACAACAAGTGCTTATAAGTGTGTATTAAAATGAGGTTTGAGTCGTACACATGAAATTTTTAGCATGATGAGAGCATGGACCCGCCCATCTCTGTGATTTTTACGAGATCACTCCATGTCATCACGTGTTAAACGATCAGAATTACTTCAGACAACATTACCTGACAGTGGTATGTCCAGAAATGGGCGGCACGGTGGTGTAGTGGTTAGCGCTGTCGCCTCACAGCAAGAAGGTCCGGGTTCGAGCCCCGTGGCCGGC
>JAOEHJ010000019.1:37520277-37530366 GCA_025447855.1 Potamarius usumacintae | reverse complement strand
ATCTCTCTCTCTCTCTCTCTCTCTCTCTCTCTCTCTCTCTCTCTCTCTCTCTCTCTCTGGAAAGTTGATTAAGCAGCTCATTAATGGAGATCTCCTCAGATTTGTGGACTTTGATCAGGGTTTATTGCGACACAGCCGGAGTGAATTCCAGCACTGCCTGTGTTTATTTTCTTTCTTCCTGCATTTTTCTAACCTCCTCCTCCTTCTATTTTCTCCCCTCTTTTTCTTGAGGGAAATGCCCTGACTAGAGCCTGAGAGTCAGTTTGCTTTGTGTGCAAGCCTCGACGTCTCTCACACTCCTCCTTATCTCAGCACGGTCTGATATCTGTTCTGTGATCAGAAAGCATGATCTGGCTGGCTGTTCAGAACTGCATTTATTTATTTATTTATTTATTTATTTATTTATTTAAAATTCTAAGAGTTTTTATGAAGGAGGCTCTGTGGGTAAAGTGGTGCCTGATCACTGTGTGTTCCTCATTCTGGTTGGAACACGGAGCCCCGCCCACCTCAGAGACCGTTCACTAATCTCTTAGCAAGATCGACCAATCGGGTTCCTTCTGTAACAGCTGGCAGTGTGAAGACCAGGCGACTATAATGACGAGTTATTGTTTTATACTGTATGATACTATGGCATTGTTGGGTTCTGCATTCTGATTGGTCAGAAGGTGTTGATTAAGTTTCTAAAACAGCAACCGCAAATCACAGGTTTATATTAATGCACTTGTTCTGATTGTAATGCATTAGTTTCTATAGTAACAGCTCATTCACATCATCGCCTTTGGTGGTAACAAACTCATCACACCGCCCTCATGCTGATTCATTTCCAATCATAATAATTTGTGTTTATTGTCTGCTTCGTGATGAGGTCTGTTTTTAAGAGCGCAATACAAATAAAAAAAAAAAGTTTGACATCACACGTAGAAATAGGGCAATGAACACTTGCCTGAGGCAACTGGGTTCCTGAAGACGTTAGTAGAGCATGTGCTTTGACTGAAAGCCACAGAGACGCACCCCCCACCACCTGTCTGTCAGTTTGAAGTTTACATCAACACTAGCGTTGCACATCACTAGCAGGAATTATTATTATTATTAACAGTTATCAGCCTTTCCCAGAAGCTGTTTTTGTCAGCAATGGGACAGTCATCAGAATTCTCTGTGCGCGTGTGCATGCGTGTGGCTTATTTTTAGTCTAAACTAACTTGTCTCATCATTCCTGTCCGGCGTCAAGGACTCACACTTCCTCACGTCTGAACATGTAGCTGTCGGACATGACTTAAGTTCCGCGCACACAGCACACACCATCTTCTGAGCACATGGGCATTATCTTGCTGTACATGTTCTCGGTGATGTCTGGGTTCAGATTTTACACAAAGCAGAAAAATAACACAACAAAACTGTTTCGTTATCTGAAAGTCAATCTAAAACCAGTTCTGTCATCATCGCAGTGCGAGTGTAAACACAGTCATGCAGGCATAGTTTTACTTCTCAGGGTGAAAAATGAACTTTCACACAGCTCTTGTGCGGTAAACCGTTTTACTGAGCTTCAAAGGAGCAGAAACGCACGATATACAGATCACTATGAGCACATGCTGTTCTGGATGATAAGATAGGACTTAAACTTCTGTTTCTTAAAGCTGTAATAGGTGATTTAAAAAAAAAACAACAACAATGACTTCCTGGTACAAATGGTGTGGAAAAATGTCAGTGATTAAAAAAACTAAGCCTCACGTTCAGATTTTGTTCAACCTCAGTTATTTAACTTTTAGAGAACTAATTGTGCCAAACTCTGAATTTCTGACAAAGAAACGCGTGGCTTATAATCCTAAGTGCTTGCTGCTGTTTACATTCTTCACTCACTTTGTAGTGATGTTTTAACGTTGTGGAAAATTTTCATCTGCGAAAGTTTTTACTGATGTTTATAGCAGCTATAAACAGTCGTGTCCTTACCAACGCCTGTCTCTTTTTATTCTCTTTTTATGTTCATAATAATTTAAAAAAAATCCTAGCGCATCATGTTGGAGAGAAAACCGAGAAAATGTTACAGCTTGACATCTGACTGTTACACAGCACTCACACTGGAGATTCCTAGAAATGTTTAACACACAAGATGATTTACCGTATTTTCATTATTCACAGAGTGATCCCTGTTTTTTTAAAAAAAAAAGAGGGGGCGGTTTGCTCCAGAAACGCTTATGTTAAAACGAGCGTATTGTTGTCAGAGCTTCGACCTTCCTGTTCTGACCAGTCAGAATCCAGGATACGACAGTGCTGTGCTCGTCTCGTCTAAAATCACGCAGTATAACGTCATTTTGGAGTCGAGTTGGAACAAGGAAAGCACTTTTTGACCAGGACTGTTGTCAGGTCGACTCGATCACAATTCATGCGTTCAGACTCCAGGCAGGGATCAGATAACATGAAGGGAAGGTTTGGGAATGTAAAACTTTCCATATGAACCTCAGGGCAACTCGAGTGCCGGTAATTAATCGAGATGGCTGACGATTGCTGAAGTAAACCAGGTCTGAACCTGCTACTGAACAGGTTTTTCCAGGAGTGTATAGTGAAGTTATGCTGCATGTTGCAGCCTTCACTTCAGGCAAGGTCAAAACACACACACACGCGCCATGACAGGTTGTTTCTCAAGCTAATTTGTGAATGTGTTTGCAGAGTGTTGGAAGTTTCTGATTGAATGTTGGTGATGCACGTGTAACTGAGTCGAGCTGTTAATGTTGCTTGCTCATGACGCGTTTGTGTAGTGTGAGCTGACGGCTGAGAGAGGAAATGAATCAGTTTGGGGCACGTTGTGAAACATCACCTTTGTTCCTGCGTTGATATCTGACACGAGGTTTGACTCGTACATCTGTGGTCTAATCAAAATTGCTCTTAAAAATGATTGACTTCCCCAGAACCAACATGAAACGCTGTGTCTCTCTCTAAGCAGTTATTTTGGGGAGATTTGTAGTACAAAGGTGAAGATTGGTTTCGATCGAAACGTGTGTGTGGGGGGGTGCTGGTGTGAGATTGCTTTGACCTTGTTGATTTGAGTGCTGCACAGATTTGAATCGGAGGGAGAGATGGGATAAATCCCACAGTCCACTCACATTCTCTCTGGCTCCGTCCACACGAACACATCATGGTTTTCAGATGAAAACCATCTCCGTCCAAATGAATGTTTTCGCTCTGAAAAAATCAGAATAATCTCCATCCATACGAATACGCCTGAAAAGGCATGTCACATGAACATTCATGTACGCTGAGCATACGCATGCCGATATAAACAGCTGATACTGCTCACTTTCTTCCGGAAAAGGGTCATGCGATCGGAGTGTGACCAATCGGGGAAGGATACCTCATGACGGGGAAGATCCAGATCGATGGGTGTGTCTGCGTCATTTCCAGACGTCTTTGTTTTTGGGGTTCGGAAACCCTGGAGTCATGCGGCTGCCAAGGGTAAATGGAGCAAAAGTGATGTTTTACAACTAAAACATGATTTGGATGTCATGCCATTTTTTTTTTTTTTTCCCTTTCTCTCTCTGTCTCAGTCTTAAAGCACTGTGATTACACACTCGTCACCACTGTGAGCGACGCACACCTTCCCCCATCACTAAACATCCTGTCCTCCATCCAAAGCAGACTGAGACGCACAGTCAGCATCCTGAGCCCTCGAACACCATTATTATATGCTAAAGAGACTCGCCGTGTGTGTGTGTGTGTGTGTGTCTCACCCCTTTCACATACAAAATCTATTCATGTTTGAGGTAAAAACAACATGGAATAGATGTCATTCCCATTCGGTCTTCCCTAATGGATATGGTGTTTTCCCACCTGACTCTTTTTAACGGAATTCTCCAGAGCACAAATCGTGCAAGACCGGATCTGACGTACAAGTCGTGAGTTGGCGAGTCCGATGTTGTGAAAAGCCCAAGCGGAGACATTCACTCGTGAGCAGCATGGCACAAGTAGAGCTGCATCACGTCTCTGAGTCTCTTCCTGTTTCTGAACATTAGTTTTGTTCAAACAGAGGTGATTTTATAACATTTTTGCTTCTGTAGTGGGACGTCCAGATCCACTGACTCGCTCAAACATCCAAACCTCAAACTCCACACCCTGCTTATAGACAGCGTTTACCACACACCTGTTTTCACTTATTACTCGCCTTCTTTAAAACCCCGGCTTCTGTTAGTTTGTATTGCGTTGGTTTTTATTTCCCATGCTGGTGTGTGTGAGAGAGAGAGAGAGAGAGAGAGAGAGAGGGAGACTCCACATTCACAAAACATTTATGATGGGATATTGTTAGAACTGTTTTTTGTTTTTTATCTGTTGTTGGTGTCATGACCGTCACAATGTGTAAATCTGATGGTTCTGATTCCCACCGAAGCTGGAACAGGTGTCAGTAAATCTTACTTGGTTGATGAGGAAGGTAAACATTTTGACTTTGCCATTTTGTTCCCATTTACTCAGGACACCATTACAGCATAATAGTGGAAAATATACTGTATGGTTTTCACCTAGTGGAAATGTGTGCGTGCGCATGCTGGACATGCATCACCCTGGTGAATTTAAATTGGCCTGGGTCTGGTTTCTCTCCCTCTCTCTTTCTTATGACTGATCGCATGACTGTTGACATCACCGCACAGGTCAGAGGTCACTGAACTGGGAGCCCATCACCCTCAGAGTGACATGAGGTTAATATCCTTCTGCATTTCCTCCTCGAGGGCAGACGGGCTTTTCGGTGAACGCACACGGTGCAGTGGCTGCAGGAAGCTCTGCAGAGGATCACTGTGTCAGCTGGCGTGATGGTAAAAGCGTTACGTGACTCTGCGAACCCTACAGTTCACGTTTGTATTTACAGCTTTGAGCAGAAGCTCATCAGAGATCAAGTGAGAACATCCTCCTTTTCTTTTACTTCTGTATGAACTCGGAGTTTGTGATTAACCCTGTTGAGAGTGACGCAAACTTCTGAGCCAGAACTCGTGCGAGGTTTACGTGGGAAAATGTTTAATTCTACATCAACAAAGTCATGATTAGAATTTTCCAGAAGAAGCAGAAACGGGGTCATGTGGTGACATGTCAAGAAATCATACACATGCCCCAGGAGATTTCTGATCATTCCACCTGCATTTCTTCTTCCTCGTGTGTGTGTGGGAGAGAGAGAGAGAACACTTTACTGCATTACTCCTCCAGTCTTTGGGGTTATGGAATTTTCTAGATTGAGAAGCAGAAGGAGATGCTCAGTGTGAACCCTCCCCAAGTGAAGGTGTGTTTAGAGAAGCGTTAAAGAGATCACTGTGGGGTGGGTGGGGTGATTGCCAGGCCTTTGGGAGCATGTAGAGCCTAATCTAATTAACCCTTTTACACCAGACCTCACAGCTGGTCCCGTCCTAATTAGTTTAACTAGCCCCCACCCCACACACACCCACCCCAACAGGAGCATCTGGTCACCACTTGCTGCTGACCCTGCTCTGTAATTTAGTTTTTCTCCCATCTGTCTTTCTTGTCTCTTCACTCCTCTCTTGTCTCCTTATCTTGCCTCTTCTCTGTTCATTTCTCTTCTCTTCATGCCCCCCCCCCTTTCCTGCTGTGGAGCTCATGATGTCATTTCCTGCCCCCTCACTTCCTCTTTCAGCTAAGACAGCCAGGAAAAGTTATCCTTTTGCGTCTTTCAGGAAGCAGCACACACCCTTTCCTGTGGGGTACTGCGCTCTCTCTCTCACACACACTCCAAATCTTATCATTGTGCAGCTACTTCCTACTTATCATTTTGCATATTCAGCATTTCCACAGGACCGCGCCAGTGTGTTTGCCGCAGCATGCAGCCTCTCTCTATCGCGTTATTGCTCATATAGCCATGTTACTGTTGCACCACAAATCACAGGGAGCTCACAGCCTTTTATTGTTTTACAGCCTGACACAAGGTGTGTGTTTTGTGGGACTTTAGCCCTTTGCAGGGACCAAATCTCACTGGAACAAGAGAAACTTTAGATATTGCATTATAACAAAACACCACAAGTCAAGTATGTGCGCATTGCTCCAAAGGGTACAGAGGAAGCTGTCTGGAGTCGACACAGTTCTGTCTCACACTCGTTGTGATGAGTAAAATAAATGAAATCCTGAACCTTGAACAGCTGCAGCATGTTAATTAAAATCCGCCTGTCAATAATTCCCACTCGATTTCTCCAGAGACTCCCGAGATAATTAACACGCCGGTTTCACACGTCCTCGTGATTTTGTTAGACATAAGAACGAGCAGGGGAAAAACACGCAGTAGTATCTTTAACTTTGCTGCTGAAGCTCATAACTCATCATTTCCCATCTGAAAACTAAAGAAAGCTTGGAATTCCTGTTCGCAAGTGCGGGACGGTGTCCACAACTCCAGGAATGAGTGAGTGACGTCGAATCAAAATGGCTGCTCGCAGCACAAAGAGTTAACGCTGCAGTGCTCCTCACCTTTAAACAAGTTGGTGTGTGGATACAGTAAACACGAAACTGATGCCATTCTGAGTGAAGTTGAACACCGTGCAGGACAGCGGGAGGTCGTTCTGCCGTCAGGCATGAACGCACAAACGCCTCAGATGAGCATGAAAACAAACGCTCACTCCTGAAGGACACATCAGATATCAACAAGAGCTTTAACACCTTCAGAAAGCTGAGGTGTGTGTGTGTGAGAGAGAGAGAGAGAAGGGTATGGAGATGTAGTGTTTCTGTGCATTCAGTGTACATCACTCACACACACACACAGGGTTCATAAATGTCATGAAAACGAGAAGTGGGAGTGGCCAAGTGTGGCAGACTTTCATTTACTACTTGTAATTTTTTTTTTTTTTTTTTCATCAGAGGAAAAAGAGGAAGGAAGAGACAGTGTAGGAGTGAAAGAGACAGATGTGGACCAAAGCTGAGCACAGTACTGTAATGTGATTCATCAGCGCGTATACACACACACGCACGCAGAGGATTGATGGATTGACTGTCACATAAACATACAGTCAGATGGGTAGATAAAAAGAGACACAGTTTGACAGACCTGAGCAGAGAGACAGAAAATTGGATTGGACAGAAGGCGAGACAGATGGAGAAATAAAATGGATGGAATAAACTGACAGAGGTGGATAAAAAGGTAGATGGACAGACAGTGAGCTACAGGGAGAGACGTATACAAAGAGAGATGGACCATGTGAGAGAGACAGTGAGGGTGTGAGACACACGGAGAGGGACAGACAGATAGACGAGTGTGAGACAGATGTGGACCAAATCTGAGCACAGTACTGTAATGTGAGTGTCAGTAGTGATATGATTATTATTTGGATTTTACACACACACGGATCTTCTGCACAGCTGTCTGTGTCATATCGTTTCCTGTTTACTGTATATTCTCACAACATGGGGCACAGCTCACTGACATGGTGGTCCCGATGCAAGTGCAGTACGTAGGGCACGATTCGGTGACGTGGTGGTGCTCCCGGTGCAAGTGCGCTCGCGACAGTTGAGAGTTTATCTGAGTTTATCATATTTGCATGAAAAATGCACATTAAGCAGGTCAGGTCTGTTTTGTCTCCAGTCTTGTTTGCGTGTGTGTACACATGCGCGCGCACAGTGTATGCAGAGAAATTACAAGTCAGAGGTGTGTGTGTGTGTGTGTGTGTGTCCCCTCTGTGGGCTGTGGCTAAAACCAAGCTGAGAGGAGCAGCTCACCCGACTTCAATCTGAGCAAACAGAAACTTTCCCACACACACACACAGTTACCCCAAACAGCCCACATGAAACACACGGAGCAAAACACTCACTCAGACTAATCACTTGTGGAAATTGTTTCAGCTGTGGCGTGTGTACAGTGGACTTTGTACTGTTGACTTTGAGTTTGCCCACTCTCCTGCGTGACTTTTATCAGGAGGCGAGTGATGGATCATTCACCTTTGAATTGTGTGTGTGTGTGTGTGTGAGAGAGAGAAAGAGTGAGCAAGCTAATCACAAGCACTTCTGTGTCAAAGAGCTCAGGCTGCTCTCTGCTGGCATGAGTGTGTGCGATAGTGTGTCCTGTGTGCACATCTTTCTCCTGAGAACGGAAGAAAGTGTTTGAAATGTGAGTGTGTGTCTTCAGTCTGAATGCCGTATTTAAATCTGCACCTGTGGATCAATGGGTTATTTCCTGTCTTTCCACACTGGCACGCTCTGTGTGTGTGTGTGTGTGTGTGTGTGTGTGTGTGTGTGTGTGTGTGTGTGTGTGTGTGTGCTTGCTGGCAGAACAATAAACAATAGAGAGAAGGATGTGGCGCTCAGACTGCTTTAAGTTTGTTCAGTCCATATGGCTTTATTTACACACATCCTGCTGTGCGCGCACAAACGCAGACATGGCTGGTATATCTTTGCATGAGCTGCAGGCATCGTGGTCTGATGCACGTACGCACTGCTTTACTCAAGGTCTCTGATTTTGTGCAGCGTGTGTGAGAGAACAGGATGGTTTAGTTTGACCCCTTGGTTGTAATGTTGGTTGTTTATTCTGACCCCGCACACGCACACAGAGGATTGATGGATTTACTAAGACACGCACACATTGTCAGACAGGTAGATAAAGGGACTCAGGTAGACAGATAATTGGATGGACTGAAGGAGAGGCAGATGGAGAGATAAAATGGAGATGGATGTGTACACAAATGGATCAGTGCAGGCAGGCAGGTGGATAGAAAGACGAGTGGATGAGGAGGTAAAAGGACAGACAGACGGGCGGATAAGGAGATTGATGGAGACACAGCTGGACGTACAGATGGATGTCCAGACCAAAAGAAGAAAGTGCTGAGATGGAGTGACGGAGGTGCAGCTCACAGATGCTCAGTGTGTTGGTTAACTTTGTTACGGCGGTGTTGAATACTCGATTCTGATTGGTCAGTTACAGCATTCCCGTCTCTTATTTCTCAAGAACAGACTGCTGTCTTGGTGCATGTCATTAGCCGAAGAAATAACATCATTTTTAAGTCAGTGCTTTGTCTCATGACTTTTTTTTTTTTTTTTTCCATCCGTAGCTGTGGGATGATGTACAGTGAGACGGTCATTCTCACGATATAAACCTTCATGATGATTGAAGACCTTCACTTCATGTTGTCCTACATCACCCTGTTGGGGATCTTCATCATAATGACCAGCTCGCTGTACATTATCCCTTACATACAGCACACCTTCAAGAACCTCTGAGAAGATATAAAACCAGATTTTCATAAAACTTTTTTACACAAATATGTAAATATCTGTGAAATCAACGAACATGGAACAATTTCCTTCCATAAAGTATTACACGTTTGATCATCTTTGTTCTTTTTAAGACGACTTGTAGAGACGCAGGTGGCGATCGACCTCCTCACACAGCAGCTCAACAAATTCAGTGTCCAGCACGCAGCTTTGATTCTGTTGGTTATACGCTGTGAAGAGAACAGATCACGCCAACACCGTGCCCTTATTACGCTTCAGTTCTTGGACTTGTATTCGTTAATTTATAACAGAAGCCTAAAGGACATTTTCAGGCACTGGTTATTCTTTGCTGTATCAAAGGAGAATTTTGTGTATTATGTTCTTCATTCCGTGTCCGGACCATGTGGGATGTGTTGGAATTAACCACAGTGGGGTTCACGGCTGTTCAGCCAGACTTTTATGGAATGTAGATTTGAGTGGAAGTGGTTGGAGAAGTCTGTGTGTGTGTGAGGGAGAGAGCGAGCGTGCACAGGGCCTGTGAAACGGGAGTGGGTCATGGTCAACAGTACAGAGAAATTCCCCAGAGAGACCGACAGCTGAGGCGTTCTCACATCCCGAGCCTGTCCTCCACATTCAGGAGAGCAGCCCGCTTCCTGATGCTTCTGTAAAGATCTGTGCGTTTCTGCACGTTTCAGCACACACCATTTTACCAATCGTGTGACAGGAAACCGGCACAAACGCCATTTACAAACCATAATTTGTAGCTCAGGGTCAAGGCGTCCAATCAGAGACTCCGGTTCATACTCAGTGCTCGAAATACTTTTTTTTTTTTTTTTGCTACATGCAAAATTGCAAGTTGGCAAAAATTTTACATGCAATTTCAAAAATCTACATGCAAAATTATGTATATGATTT
>JAOEHJ010000019.1:37250818-37263833 GCA_025447855.1 Potamarius usumacintae | reverse complement strand
AAAATCCTTCAATGTTTTTTTTTTTTCTCAGAATTTAAGCTGAATAGATAATACTACATCTGGTAACTCGAGGCTACATCGTTTAATTCCGAACAAATCCCGAATTCCCCAGCGTACATTTCACCACGGAGTGGAGGTGGAGGTGATGGAGAAAATACTGAGAAGTTTTGGTTGATAAAATATTGAACTGCACAAACCTTACAGCAAAGGAAGTCGGTTACTCCAACTTATGTTAGATTAACATCTAACATCTGATATCTGATGTCATCCAAAACCTGATTGGTTGAAATTAACTTATGGGAATACAAACTGTCCCCAGTGTCTCGTGTATAAGCAGTACTTTTCCAAATGCCTTTAATCAATCTTTATTACATTTCCAAATCAGGCCAAAGTATCATCACAAAGGAAAAAACAAACAAACAAACAAAAAAACCCTGTTTCCCAGGAACTGTCTCCCTGAGCCGAATAATGAGATGATCAGTAATTCAGTGTCATTGTTTTTCCTGAGCACACACTTACTTACACAGGAAAGCATTTTCAATATGGTTTGAAACTGAGTAAAACAAAACAACAGTGCAGTTTGGTTCAGCAGATAAAATCACCAGCACAGAGATTTCAACACCAGTTTCATTTTAAGTTAAAAAAGATAAATTGTGATGTTTTAGTCCCTTTAAATTTGCATACTCGTCTATGTGCTTTCTGTCTTATGCTTGTGTTTGTGTCCAAGCACGCTTCCTGGCTTTCTACTCATGAGAATCCCTGCAAGGCAGCATGTAGGAGCGCGACTGTACAGTTACTCGGTCACAATCCAAACAAGATCGAACAGGAGCAGGCTCTGTCCTGGATGAACTCTGATCCCGACTGAGGATTAAACTTTCTAATGATTTATTCTGAGGTTGTGCATGGCTTCGTGTGGAAATTCCTGGATAATTTATTGCCCCTGGATGATGGAACATGATGGAAGAATGTGACATGTAGCCAGACTGATGTCACAGACAGAACAGTGTGTGGTTCTTCTCAAACAATCAACCGGAATGGAACAGACTCGTACAAAGTGTTTCAATGTTCAACATTACACTGCTGGGCTCCCAGAGAGAGTGCAGCAACCAGATGTTTATGACACAGGAACCCTGTGTGTGTGTGTGTGTGTGTGTGTGTGTGCTTTGCTGATCAAAACAGGGTTCTTACTTCTAGGTTTATGAACATTATCCACTTGTTGTTCCTGTGCCTTTGTCCTGTCCGTCACTGCCTGTGTTTCTGGCCTCTGAGTTTGACTCATTCATTAAGTTTCTGGCCGCCAGTTTGCTGTTCCTTCGTCTCCTGCATGCTGATTTCTCATCTGTCTGCCGCTAAATGAAGTGGCGTCTGGTGAACAAAACCCACCACACAGTATCGGAACACATCCTTTTACTGCTTCCAGCCAAAATATATTACTCCCTTCACTCCCTGTTCTTGTTTTTTTTTTACCTTCCAGTTTTTACTAATAAAGGTTTATTATCTTCCCCGGAGCTCACAGACAGTGACTGTGTCTCAGAATAGGAACATGTAATGAATGTTCCTGCACTTGCTCTCTTCGAAATAAATAAACAGGTCCTATCTCTCAGCCACTGGCTTTAAATAGTCACCATCCCAATTGCCCAATGAGATGCCATTTTTTTCCCTTTCCATTGTCAGCTCATTTATTTCCGGAGGTCTCAGTCAACCCGTTACTGGATAACTGCTCTGTCTGTTCATGGCCTTTGATGTTCCCCAAGAGGAAAGAACGAAGGTTAATCATTTTCTTCTGCTCTTTAACCTCCTCTCGGAGGGACTGGACTGATTTGGCAGCACAGCAAAAAAAAAGAAAAAAAAAGAAAAAGGGAACATGGAGGAAAAAAAAGAGAAACCACCAGTCAGGCTGAAATGTCACACCATGAGCAACTACAGTGGAAGCAATAACATTCTGTCTGGCAGAAGGATCTCGTTTAGCACCGTGGAGCCATGAGTGCAAACGAATCAACAGCCGAAGATTTTTTACTAATTTTCTCTGAGATTTGTTTCATTTACATCACAAAGAGAACATCATATAGTGATATCAAACACAGATTGTAATGTTACATCAGAGAAGGATGTAATGTTATATCTCAGACAGAATGGTGTTACATCACAGGCAAAATGTCATGTTACACCAAAGACAGGATGTCATGATGTTACATCTAAGACAGGACGTCATGGTGATACATGAAAGACAGATTGTCATGGTGTTACATGAAAGACAGATTGTCATGGTGTTACATGAAAGACAGACTGTCATGGTGTTACGTGAAAGACAGAACGTCATGGTGTTACGTGAAAGACGGAACTTCATGGTGTTACATCAAAGACAGAATGTCATGGTGTTACATGTAAGACAGACCATCATGGTGTTACATGAAAGACAGAACATCATGGTGTTACGTCAAAGACGGAACGTCATAGTGTTACATGAAAGACAGAATGTCATGGTGTTACATGAAAGACAGGACATCATGGTGTTACATCTAAGACAGGACGTCATGGTGTTACGTGAAAGACAAGACGTCATGGTTTTACGTCAAAGACGGAACGTCATGGTGTTACATCAAAGACAGAATATTCTGTGACATCAAAGACAGAACATCATAGTGTTACATGAAAGACAATGTCATGGTGTTACATGAAAGACAATGTCATGGTGTTACATCAAAGACACAATATTCTGTGACATCAAAGACAGAACGTCATGGTGTTACATGAAAGACAGAATGTCATGGTGTTACATCAAAGACAGAATGTCATGGTGTTACATCAAAGACAGAATATTCTGTGACATCAAAGACAGAACGTCATGGTGTTACATGAAAGACAGGACGTCATGGTGTTACATGAAAGACAGGACATCATGGTGTTACATGAAAGACAATGTCATGGTGTTACATCAAAGACACAATATTCTGTGACATCAAAGACAGAACATCATGGTGTTACATGAAAGACTGAATGTCATGGTGTTACATCAAAGACGGAACATTACGGTGTTACATGAAAGACAGAACATCATAGAGTTACATGAAAGACAGAATGTCATAGTGTTACATCAAAGACAGAATGTCATGGTGTTACATGAAAGACAGAATGTCATGGTGTTACATCAGAGACAGAATATTCTGTGACATCAAAGGCAGAATATGATGTTACATCAAAGACAGAACGTCACGGTGTCACATCAAAGACAGAATATGATGTGACATCAAAGACAGAATATGATGTTACATCAAAGACAGAATATTCTGTGACATTAAAGACAGAACGTCATGGTGTCACATCAAAGACAGAATGTCACTTTGCGACATCACTAACAGAACAGTATTTTCTTCCCTCACAGACATGTTCCGTATTTGATGGAACCTTCCATCATATTCTTACATCAAAGACAGAACGTCATGGTGTTACATCACAGACAGAATGAATGATTGTATTCACCGTTTTAACTGAATTAACACTGTGGGTTTTTTCATTGATCATGTCCACTTTAATACAAAACTAAAATATATTTAAAATACATAAACACAGACAGACATTTATTCGATATCGCGTTTGCAAAAATCATGTAATCTTGGTTCCTCAGCAGTCACACTACGAACTGCGACAGAGGTTTTGTCATTTTTCTTCTGCAGTATTTATTTTGTGAGTTGATCATACACAGAGAGAGAGAGAGACAGAGAGAGAGAGAATCTATGAACTACGGCGCTCAGATGAAGATCTTCAGGATGAGATGCAACAACAACAATAAGCCTTGGTTGATGTCATGCATCAGTCGTGACACGCCACTCGTTTCACTGAAGGCTGTTCTTCACAAAAGCGAGCGCTGAAAGGCTCCGGAGTGTGTTGGAGTGACTGAAAGAGTTCTGTCTGTTCCGTACAGTGCCACTGATCCTTGTGCTCGAGTGGAAGAAAAGATGAACTTGACAGAAAATGAGACATAAATTGAAGGAAGATGAGAGGAAGTGAGAGGGACCGGGGGATCAAGGAAGAGAGATAGAGAGAAATAAAAGAGAGAGAGAAAGGCCATAAAAAGCTGCAGTGCTGAGCTTCAGAGAGAGAGAGAGAGAGAGAGAGAGAGGTGGTGATAAGCTTCAATTGACACCTCATATCAGGCGTGACTCGTCACTCAGACGCTTGTCATCGTGACGGAAAACAGATCAGTCTGTTACTTAGAGTGACACTGATTCCTGTATTCAACTGACAGCAAAGATTCCAGAGAGAGAGAGAGAGAGAGAGAATGAATCCACACAGAGGGTCACTGGTGGCGTAGGGGACTTCAAAGCCTTGCTCCACAGTGAGTTTGAAGGGGAATTTTAAATGAAAAATTGATTAATATTTCACTTAGGCATTGACTCATCGCTCCACTGCAGGCGTTTTCGTGTCTTTCGCTGAATCAGTGATGGTGTGAATTCAGAAGCTCGTGCTGCTCAGTCCTCCTCTCTTTACCACCGACGATGTTTTTTCCAGTCTGTCTCTCATAATGAGTGCATTTTCTACTCAAATTTATCTTTTTTTCTTGATCGTTCTATTCTGTTTTGACCCACAGTACAAAAAAGGAAAAGGAATGTGTCAGGGGAAAGAGTTTTTTTTTTTCCCAGGTCTTATCTCAGCTGGACAGGGATTGCAGGGATTGGAGAGTGAGTGAGTGATACAGTGACAGTGGATATGAGTAGAATTGAAGCAATGCTGCGTGAGATCATGGGTTTAACCCTCTGCTTCATGAACCAATGCAGTCCTGCAGCGTCGATGCAGCATCTTAGTCCACATCAGTACCTTCTCTACTCTCGACCACACGTCGCCCGACAGTTGACTTAAGTCTTTTTCACACATTACACTGCCTCCTTTCAACCAATACTCACGTTCCATGTAAATGAAATTGAAATAGAAGTCTATCCTACAATGTGACACGTGTATCTACGCAATAATTAGCGCAAAACATCGTTTGTGTGCGTTTACCAGTGTTGTAGTCAAGTCACTAAACCTTGAGTCCAGTCTCGAGTCCCCAGTATTCAAGTCCAAGAGTCCACTACTGATCCGAGTCGAGTCCAAGAACAACACTCCTACCGCACCATTTGATGGTGGCTGTTTGTTTTAGCGCCATTAACATTAGTTTGTTCCTGAACATGATGTATCAACAGGTGAATGTGCTTCTCTTTATCAGGGAGCATGAAGTATTCTGTCAAAGATGGTTGGGAGACCGATGTAAGTGTGTTTATTAATACAAGTGAAGACGGTAAACAATCCACAGGCAAAATCATAAAATGGTGAAACAGGCAATAGGTTGAGCGAGGCACAAGCAGGCTATTGTAGACTCAGCAGAATCAAAGACAAGAAACAAGAAATCAGGGATCAGGAACCCAAACAAGGAAATAAGGCTTGGTAATGTGTCAGCAACGCAACTCAATACTTCGCAAAGTAAGTATGTTTTCACAGTTTTTATATCCGTGCACTGATTGCGCCTTAATCCTGTGCAGGTGCGAGTCGTTTATGGCGTATGTGAGAGTCTGCTCGGCGTGCTCGCTGTCCGGAGCACACCCAAGAGTCTATCTGGTGCATGTGCCAAGACATGCAGGTGTGACACTCTTACACAAAATTAGTACAAAAATTCAGGTAGATATAAATATATTAAGCCAAATTATTATGGCATGTTACAAAAAATAAAGAAAAAATGTGAGTCCTTGTCTCCAATTTACGAGTCCGAATGCAGTTAGTGCACGAGTCCAAGTCCAAGTCTGAGTCATCAGTGCTCAAGTCTAAGTCGAGTCACGAGTCCTTAAAATTAGGGCACGAGTCAGACTTCAGTACTACAAGCCTGGTGTTTACTTCTACATTTTTATGCACAATACGAAATCAGTGTTTGTTTTCTACAATATGTAATTGTGTTACTTGATCTTCAATAAGCACATCAGCCAATCACGGGCTACGCTGTGAAACAATTCAACAAAAATGACAAAAGGAGCAGAAAAAACTGTAACCTCAAACTGTTTCTGATCATTTTTATAAAGGAAAAAAAAGTCATTAAAAGGGATCATGATCCAAGTTTTATCACGATGCTGATATTATTGGTCATATTGCCGAGCCCGATGTGTGCACTCGGACATGCTGAATATGCCGTGAGTGTACTGGAGGAAGTCTTGCATTTTAATTCTGATCATGCTACAACACTCATCTCAGGGGTTTTACTGGTTGTGTCCAGGAACATCTCGTTTGGATTCTGTGTGGGTTTTCAGACACCAACCAGTCACTGAGCCCTGACTGAAGTAGGGCAGGATTCTCATGCTGTCGCTCCAACAAGCAGAACCAGTTATGGACCTGTTCTACAGAGTCATGCACTGACTCTCAGACACCACAGAGCCGTTCTTGATAATAAACTCACACTGAAGTTAATTATGAACCCAGAATGGCTTATGGAGGACCAGCAGCGTATAGCGTCTTAATTCATGATGCCTCAGCAGCGCAGAAGTGGATTTACGAAAGAGGGGAAGTCAGGAATAGGGCAAAAAAGGCACAACGGACTCATCGGGACGCTGTGAATATGGAAGACTTGTGTGGGTTCGCTGGCAGGAAGCAGGAAAGCAGAGAGAGAGAGAGAGAGAGGGAGTATTTAGTAAGTCGACAGTAACCTGACATGTTTCTTGTTCATAGCCCTCTGTGGTCGTAGTACAAAAAAATTTGACTTGTCACGGAGGCTCATGACTAAGGCTTCATAATGCAATCTGTTGCAGTTTCATCTGTTATTTCCCTCGTTACTTCTCGACCATATGATGTTTCTCCATTTCACGGTCTGTTAGGAGAGTGTGTTTGTTTCGCACAAGTTAACTCATGTGTCTTTCTCTTCCCCTGATCACCATTCATATGGATCACAGAAAAAAAACAGACAGATGAGAAGCACATTGCTTTGTAACGTCTGTCAAAAGGTCAACAACCAAACTATTAGTGCTGAGTAATGGTGACACACACACACACACACACACACACAGACAGACAGGTTTTAGTTTCTGCATGCAAACCACGGTTCTGTTGTGTGTCCGGTTCTGTAGCTTATGCTTCGATTCGACAATGTGTGCTTTGTGTATCTACTTTCAGTTTCTCCTCCAAACAGATTTTGGTCAAAGACTGAACTCGGTTGAGTGTATACCTCCGCCAAGCCATATATTAAAATATCCAGATGTTTACGAATCTGAAAAATTGATCAGGATCCAAAATCTGGATCCTGATTCAGATCAACATCAAAATCAAATCACTTGGAACTCGGATTATACTCAAGCTGTCCACCAAATTCCATCCAAATCCGTTCACTTTTTGACCTACGTTGAGAACAGACACACAAGTGGAGGCGAAAACATAACCTTCTCCAACACAGCTGGTGCAGGAAATATTCCACCATGTTTGTAATTATATATCACATCTCCATCAGTGCTCATGATGTGCTTTATGGAAGTGTGTGTGACAAACTAAAGGCGTGTCATCACTCAACATGACTCACTGATTCAGGCTGTATGAGTGTACGGTTTGTGCAAGAAAGAAATCAGCCTCGTTCTCGCATCCTCACATTATTGGTTCATAGTTTTCAGCACTTTACAGCATGAAAGAGAAAAAGTGTCCGACTCTGATTCAGTTTTTTTTTCAGGCTGCTCATGAGGAAGGTTCTCAAAGCTGCTTTATTTTTTGACAAATTTGAAGCAGCATCAGTTGCTGCAAGTGAGACAGTGAAGAAAGAAAGTCGCGAGAGATTCTCTCACTTTGTGCTGGGTGATAGTGTGCTCCTCTGGCTCGTCGATAACTGAAGCTGTAATCTGATTATGATACTTGAAATGTCTGAGTGAATGATGCAATGCATCTTACAGCAGCATCTGAACTTGCTGAGTCCATAAAGCCCTGCAAATCTATTACGACATCCCGCAGATGGGTGAAGCATACCATTAATTGTGTGTGTGTGTGTAAGTTCATGCAACAGTGCCTGCTCTAATTCCTTCATTCTGCCCACACCGTGTGAGATCCATGTGCTTCTCCATGCACTATTTGCAATGATTTAAAAAAAAAACAAAAAGAAAAAAATTATGCTTACTCTCCTCCAAATTCTTCGAGACCATCACAAGAGCAGGAGGCACCTAAATTTAGCCGCGTATAACACGGTGTACATCCCCCCCCGAAAAAAAAAGCATGTGATTTCTTGTCATGCTCTGCGATACTGGAACCTTACAGCGAATGCACCAGTGAAGGGCCGTATCCAAGGCAACGCAAAAAAGAACCTCAGACACACAACAGGCCTTGAAGCAGGATGCTCTGATTATCGTGTGAAAAATGCAGTGCTGGAGATTTCACACCGCTGCTCAGATGGTGAGGTGGGAGACAAACTGTCGCTTTAACTGCCCCCGAGATCACACGCCGCGCCACTTTGTCCAACCTGTTACCCGGGAGACATTTATTCCCAGACCAACGAGGCGAGCGGAACGGATCCCGACTTTCGGATGTGTTCAGCTTCTCGACAGTAGAATAAGGAGATTATGGAGGATTTGGAATGAAGTTCTTCTGAGTCTCGTTCCAGCCTCCGTATATAGGACTGTATATCATTTTGACGTAATGGCAGAACCCTGTGGAAAATAATCAGCCGAAACAGATGTCGCAGTGTGATGAAGCAGAGTTCCTTTAACTGCCCTGAAGTCATGATCCTAAGAACGTTGCCTACATGATCCATGAGATAATGAAGAAAGTGCTCTCTGTCTCTGTTTGCTTTTATGTTTGGATCAGTGAATTGTAGGGTTGTAGGTTTCCAGGAGCACCTGAAGAACCTGTAAGATGATATATACAGGATGTTCAGGAACAGGATGGATGCTACACAGTGGTGCTTCAGGGTGAGTTGCAGGAATCAGGATAGAACTAGCTCAGGTTTCACGACCCGTCTTTTGAGTACTCGGAGGTGAGGTGGAGCATGCTGAATCTTTAGTGGCTGTAAATAGTCGTTCTCTTTCTGTCCTTTCTGCTTCCCTTTATATCTACACACACACACACACTACTAAGAGGTGCTTGGTACAGTGATTTAGCATCGAGGATGGCGCGTGGGTGTTACCCTTTATTACCGGAGCAGCTTCACACCTTTCTCACTTAGTGCTCTTCACATCCCACCTCACTGCCCTTCGACCCCATCCACTTGGTGACTCACGCCTCTCTATCTATTTCTGTCTCTCTCGTTCTTTCTCTCTCTGTCTCTCTCTCTCACTCTTTCTTCACATTCACCCACTCTAATGCTGCTCTTCTCCTTGTCTCTCTTCTTTACCCTATGTTTCTCTCTGTCTCATTTCCGTCCGAGGAAATGACAGAATAACACTGATTAATCACAACCCGGCTCCAGAACAGAAAGCCCGGAGTGTGTCATGTTTGCTCTAAAAAGCCCTTGTGCACTCTCTCTCTTTTTAATACACACACACACACACACACACACACACAGACATGCCAGGAACAACAGTCTTTCACTCTTGTGGGAGCACAGATGTTTAAAGCGTTGTGGGTTTCTTAGAGCAGAGGAACCGCTCTGACTCTGATTAACCTCGTGCACCAGAGGGCATTAGTGCTCAGAAAGAGATCTTGGTGCAGTTCAGCCTACGCAAGCAGGAATTCATGCTTATTCACTCTGATCTCACCGCCGCATCAGTGTCAGCATCGACATCAGCTCTGCACAAACACTTCTTTCTTTCGCTTTTAGTGTTTTTTTTTTGTTTGTTTTTTAAAATCTGCAGCACACCTGGGTCAAGCTCTCAGCTTCACCATGGGAACGATTTTCCAAAAAAAAAGGAAATGTTTTTCATAAAGACAGTGATCATTTTCAGAATCTTGCAATCTGATTCACCTTGATTGTTAGTCACCACTTTTGACATCCATACGTACAGTACCGTATGTGCAAATTTCATGCCGTATTACACAGGGTGCGTTACACGCCCACAGCACCAGGGTCCAAGGCTCGATCCTGAGTGAAAACGCAGAGTTTCACCATAAATGTTCTTTTCGTGTCTGTATGGGGTTCTTCAGGGTACTCCGGTTTCCTCACAACTCTCAAAACCATGCCAGAAGGTGGAATAGTGTGTGTGTGTGTGTGTGTGGTGGACTGGTGTTTCAGGTATTTCAGGGTGTATTCACACCTGGTGCTGAGCATTTCCAGGATAAGCTCCAGATCCCCCTCCACCCACCAAGATCGTTGACTAAGATTAGATCATTAAGACTGGGAGGAAAATATGAGGAACAAACGCTGACACAAACACAATCACATTCAAACTGCTTTCACGAGGCAAAACATCTGTCATCTCTCCGCACTCTTACACATACAGAGAGAAGATGGCATGAAAATCCTTTCATAAAGAATTCATGAGGATTTTAATGATTTACCGTGGTCTCGTCTAACAGTTTTGTTTTTCCGAATAATGTCCTCTTATTGTTTTTACTTCTTTTTGAGGATGAGATAAAGTATGAAATGTTCATGTGAAAACAACCAGGAACTGAAACCCAGAGAGAGAATGAAAGTGTTTAATATTAATATCATCAGACGAGACTCCAGCATGAGGTGAACTCCAAAGAAATGATCATAACAACACAATAAAACTGTGCCCAAGTTCACAACTTAGTGTTGAAAACGTTTTACATCATCTGAGCTTTTACATCGTCTGCACTGAAAGCGAAGGCTGACGGTATTGACTCATTTTCTCCAAGATTCAAGTCACTCCTCTGAATGATGATTATAGTTGTACTTCTTTTTTCAAAGTGCTTTCTGGTTATCCAGTAAACTAAATGAAGAAAACTGCTATCCATTATCTGTAGCCACTTATCCTGTGCAGGGTCACAGGCAAACTAGAGCCTATCCCAGCTGACTATGGGTGAGAGGCAGGGTACATGCTGGACAAGTCATCACACAACCAGTCACTTTAGAGCCACCAATTAGCCTAAACTAGGGGTCTTTTGGGGGAAACTCACACAGACACAGGGAGAACATGCAAACTCCACACAGAAAGGCCCCTATCAATCACTGGGCTTGAACCCAGAACCTTCTTGTCATGAGACAACAGTGCTAACCACTTACACCACTGTGCCACCCCCAGAAAAGTGTCATAAATGTGTTAATATTTTGTTCTGATTCAACTTTAGAGCAAAATTCATGAAAATATACTTCAGACAAATCATATCCTCCAGAATGTTCTCAGAGAATCAGAGTTTACTCCGATCAATTTGATTTCATCTCCATTTGAAGTTATGATCTTCTTTGTTGGTTATATAAGACAGAAAAACTTTATCCAGAAATTTCTGAAAATTGAATTAATTAGCTCAACTTACGCTTTGATATCTGAAGGTTAAAAGGATGGTGGCTTTTGAAGGGGACTGCTGAGATGAGCCAGCGCTTTGGCTTGCTTATTTTCTTTTGGCACTGCAGTGGCACCATGGGCCAAGGATATATTTCAAGTCTTGCGAAATGTATGACTTTGGCTGCCTCGGCGCAGACTAATGTGTTTGGAAGCTATGTCCAATCTAATTACAGCAGCTCCCGGATCTTGTACGCTATCCATAAAATGAGCACTTACAGATCCGGCCGAGTTTTAGGAAGTGAATGAGGGTATCATAAGCACCAAATTATTATTATTTTTTATAAAGGAGTAAAATTCTAACTCTGTAATAAAAAACTGCAATATCAGAGGGCATTTAGTGAAATAATGGCCATGATAAACATGATGAGTTGCTTTTTGTTTTATGTTTTTCTAATGAACTCAGAGAGAGACAATAAAACAGGCTGGTGAGGGAACGACTGTTTATAACTGGGGATGCTCACGTCAAGTTCTTAATTTAACCCAGAAAAATGTACAGTTGCTGAAATGGTGATGTTTTCTTTGAGGTAATGTTAAAGCATTTCGGAAGGAGTCTCCAGTGTCAGTGCTTTCGAACAGTCAGAGTTAAAGCTGGAACTTAATTTTTTCTAACATCTTCATGATATATTTATTTCTTTATTTCGAAAAAATATTAAAATATACACAGGTTTTAAAAGGACTTGTTCATTTTGCAAGTGCAGATATCAACCCCAAATCAGAAAAAGTTGAGACGGAATGGAAAATACAAATAAAAAAAAAAAGAAAGCAGTGATTTTTAAATGTACTTTGATTTGTATTTCATTGCAGACAGAATGAACCCAAGATATTCCATGTTTTGTTGGTCAACTGCATTTCATTTCTTAATATACATCCATTCCTTTTTTTCAGGCCTGCAATACATTCCAAAAAAAAAAAAAGTTGTGACGGGGCAATTTAGGGTGAGTAACGAGGTAAAACAATTAAGTAATGATGTGATTTGAAACAGGTGATGTTAACAGGTGATTGTAATCGTGATTTGGGACAAGCTCAGTATCCAGGAAAGGCCTAGTCTTTGAGGAGTAAAGATGGGCCGAGGATCTCCAGTTTGTCAACAAATGTGTGAGAAAATTATTGAAATGTTTCAAAACAATGTTCCGAAGGGATTTAGATATTTCACCCTCTACGGTGCATAATATCATGAAACGATTCAAGGAATATGGAAGAACTTTGGTGCATAAAGAGCCCAAGCCTAATCTGAACCCCCGTGATCACTAATCCCTCAGATGGCACTGCATCAAGAACCATCATTCATCTACAGCTGATAGGACCACATGGGCTTGGGATTACTGTGGCAAACCTTTATCAAGCTACAATACAGAGTTACATCAACAAACACCAGTTAAAACTTTACTGTGCAAAAAGGAAGCCTTATGTTAACTGCGTCCAGAAGCGCCGTTGACTTTTCTGGGCTTGGAGGCATCTGGGATGAACCATCACACAGTGGAAATGTGTTTTGTGATCAGATGAATCAGTATTCCATGTCATTTTTGGAACAAATGGACGCTTTGTGTGCTGGACCAAAGACGAAAAGGACCATCCAGACTGTTACCAGGAACAAGTCCAAAAGCCAGGGTCTGTCATGGTATGGG
>JAOEHJ010000019.1:37200412-37211067 GCA_025447855.1 Potamarius usumacintae | reverse complement strand
ACGACCCATGTGACCTCAACGACTCTCCTTAGGGTTGCTTTTGGTCCACTAGAGGATAAATACCTGGAACTCCCCACAAGTCAGGCAGAACTGAAGAAGCTTTTCGGATGAGAGGTGAAACATCTTCAGGAATTTCAAGCAAGTCCAGTTGCCTTCTTTAGCACCTAGGATTTTGTGTATCCCTTTTCCAAGAAGGCAGTTCCAGGGCTGGTGCCTGATCTCAAACCAGTTCTTCACATTTCAACAGCCAAAGAACTGGCTCTCAGCCAGGAAAACTGGTTTGAGAGCAACACAGACACTTTGCTGGTCTTGAACCAAGAACCACTTACATCAGGGGCTGGGTGTTTGATTATCGTGACCAACAAGACCAACTAATACTTTGCAGCTGCCATTTAAAAAGAAAAAAAAAATCAGTACAGTGTATAGTCCACCTAATCCAGTAGTCCACCATGGTTGTTGGTGTTGGACTTGGCACTGATGTTGTTGGGAAAGTGGAGACGTTAAACAGACATCTACAGTGATGTCATGACATGGGACTATGGTGGCTCCATCGCTTGTGGAAAAGCAAACCAGTTTTTAGAAAGTTTACAAGTTGACCCAGCTCTGAACCAACATCAGTGATGGCTTGAACCTCCTGAGAAAAAAATTCCAGTGCTTGGAGTTTGATGGAACTCAAAGTTCCAAGTCTTTCAACTGAAAGTTCTTGAGTTTTGATGGCATTACCTTTCAAAAACACTTGACTTGAAATTCTTGGGGCAAAGTTCTGAAACTTAGCATCTGATGTTTTGGCAAAAGTTCCTGGACTCAAAATTCCTCTGCTGAAGTTTCCAGGCTCAATTCTGAAATTCAGCTCATTCTTGGGCTGCAGTACCAAAGCATATTTTTCTGGGCAGATGTTCCTGGGATAAAGTTCCTGTGTTAGAAATTCTGACCTCAAATTTCCTGGGCCCTCAAGCCCGCAGTAAAACAGAGGTTTTCCACAGAGCAAAATCTTCCTGGGTTCGGGTTCAGGTTCAGGGCTGACAGTGGAGCAGTCAGGCAGGGTGAGAGTTCGAAAAGTCATCATGTGAACCAGTCTGTTTTAAAAACACATAGTTTCACTTCAATTATTAACCGTTTCAGTGAGGCTATCATCAGAGTGTTTATCTCATCTCATTATCTCTAGCCGCTTTATCCTGTAGCAAAGCAAAAATGACGGGTTGTTGTGATTAGTTTTTCATTAACATTCTGTGAATGATTGATGTTTCTCGTAGCTGTACCGTTCCTACATGAGATTTCAGTGAAAAATAAGTTAAACATCGGATTACTATAAAATATAGAGCTTTAATTTATTAGTCAGCAACACCAACAAGAAGAGGGGGGTGGGGTCATCATTTACACGAATCATTACAATCACATCACCTGTGCATCAAGTCTTGAAAAGTGATGATGGAAGAAGGCAAGAGCAAGAAATTGTACAACCGTTTTCCTCCTGCTGTGAGCCGAAGGAAAGATACAGATGTGGAAAGATACACGTGGTTTTCCCTCAGGACAGTCTCAGTCCCACACACAGGACTGGATGAGTGCATCGTTGGTCTTGGGGAATTTATTTGATCTCTCAGTTTGCCGTAAATGTATAACGGGGGGATTTTTTAAAAATAACAGTATTACAAACACATCAGTCATGCACACAGTGAAATCCAACTTCCTGATGAGCACCGTATTTTCTGGAAAAAAAAACATCGCTGCGTAAATCACATTTTATTTTTTGTGTATTTAGTTTTTAATCCCTTTAGTGTTTCAGAAAAGCCTGAAAATTATGTCAATTAATCCATCTGATTAATCCCTGAATGCTGGAGTATAAAGCCTTCTATAATAACAGTAATGAATGCGCGTGGAACAGTGACGCTAATGCAGTCCAGAAAATACGGTACGCAAGAACATGGAGGAAGTAACGACTTGCTGTCATGTTGTGAGTTTCCCTGTGTATAATCCGAGACTGTTACGGGTCTGTAATCATGTGTGCTTCACTGTCGAGTGACGTAACGAGTCACTTTGTGCTTTTCTTCTATACGGAAGTGGTAAAGGTGAGAGGTGAGAGGTGAAGCCCTCAGAGTCAGTCTGCAGTGGTTTCAAACATCATCACAAATTTCATCAGGAGCAGAACAAACCGAATGCACGTTTTCATCCCTAAGCAAGTCTCCAGGCTGGAGTCGGGGAAATGACGACTGCGCTGTGCCCATCATCACTCATCACTCACTCATCACTCCCTGCTCCTTTTGTGCAATCATGTCGAACATTATGTGCATATATATACGATGAGCTCAGAAATAAGGGAAGACTGCATGAACGACGTGCTGATGAGCCGACCCAGAACACACCCACCGGGCTTCGGAACGACGTCTTCCCCCTCTGTCTGTCGGAAATAAAGTCTCTTCTCATGTTCCTGCAGACAGCACAGTCCCGCTTCTTTTTTTTTTTAAATCAAGTCCAAACACTCGAGTCGAGATGAAAACGCCCGTCAATGCCCGATAGATTTTTGTTCCTCGTTAACGACAATAAAAATGATATAACAATAATATCTGCCCTATAGACAAAGAGCATTCTTTTCTTTTTTACTTTTTTTCTATTTAAGTACAAAGAAATCCACAGAATTATACTATTTACAACCTACAATAAATACTGTGTATGATATTCTTTACGCGTTATAACATCTGGGACATCTGTTCGCTCTGGTAAAAGTTCAGAAACGTCGCGTTTTTCCCTCCATCCCGCTCACGGTCAAGTCTCTGGAAGCGTCACGGAGGTCCTCATGTCTCCTCCTCGTCCTCATGGACTTCGCCATGATGCCGGCGGCTGCGCGGTTTCTTCTGTTCGTTGAGTTCGCTGGGTTTAACGCCGCCGCTGTCTCGGAGCGCGTCCCCGAGCTGCCAGTAGTCGTGGCAGTACTGGTTGATGAGGCCCATCTTGGGCTGGCTGAGGATGCTGAGAAGCTCCCGGTACTGACCAGTGCTGGGCGTCCACGCACTCGTCTGGGGCTGAGAGCCGCTCTCCAGGAGCACGCTGTTCACCGCCTGGCTCGACAGCACCACCAGCTGCAGCTTCATCAGCGTGTGCTTGAAGTTCTTCTCAGTAGCCGTGCAGACGTACACACCCGAGTCGGACGGCTGGAGAGATCGCAGGAGCAAACCCTGATCCGTCTTCAGCACGCGTCCATCTGAACGGACCTGAGAAAGAGAGAGAAATTAATAATTTTGCATTGTTTTCCATGTTGCAACTGTGTGTGTGTGTGTGTGTGTGTGTGTGTGTGTGTTTGTGTGTGTGTGTGTACCTCTCTCCTCCTGTCACTTTTGTCCTTGTGAAAGTGCCATTTGATGGTGGCGTGTGGAGATCTGGCCTGACACTCCAGAAACGTGCTGCTGCTCTCCACACCGTACTGCACCGTCTCCAGAGTGTTCTTATTGACTACACACACACACACACACACACGACATTATCTGTAAGTACTCATGATGTGTTGAGATGTAATCTACTGATGCCCAGTGTTTAAATAACATGACATATAAACAGAACGTGAGTGTGAACAGAGTTGACATGTGCACTGGCGTCTCTCAGCACGAAACAGTGTTGTGGACGTTGAGTGTGACGTCGCAGGGACTCACTGTTGGAGTTGTAGCCACGACATTGCCGTATCGGGTTCCCGTACTTAACGTCCTGTCTCCGACTGCGCCTAAAAGGCAGCCAGTGTTGAAAAGAAATGGATATTTCATTTGTTCTCTGGTGGAATTTAAAAAAAAAACAAAAAAACATAAAAACGTGATTGCGTATTGCGGAGTGTGTGGTCGCTCACCTCTTGTGCGAGGCTGAGTAGCGGGAGCAGGATTTGCCGTCCCAGGCGCAGTACGGGTCTCGGGCCAGGCAGCAGTCAGCGCATGCCTCGCCGTACACACCACACCTGTGCAGCGCGAGCTGGGTCACGCCCACCATTGACGCCACGTACAGCTGTTGCTGTAAACAACAACAAAAACAAGACGTCAACATCAGAACATCAGGGATGAATAATTCCACTTGAGTAATTCAGAAACCAACAGCGCTGTTATTGTTGAAAATCTCGTCATTCGCTGCAGCGTGTTCTAACGAGGCCAAACTCCAACCTGGGAACGTTTTTTTTTTTTTTTTGCAGCAATAAAAGAGCGAGCGGAGGACACGCTGAACTCGCCACGGTTTTATGAATGCACAGTGTCAGTGCTGCAGCTCTGTATCGTTACTCTAACACACCAGAGGGGGTTGTGAATTATGGCCACGCACAGAAGATAGATCGAGTGTAAGCCCAGAGCCTGAGGTTTAGATAAATCTGTTCTGCATGTGTTTCTGTCCGCTCTCTGCTCAACACTTTAACTCTGGAACATGAGGGTTTAAGAGCTGTATGAGGTCTTGGCCTTACCCTTTTAGATGAAATCTTCATGGTTGTAATTGGAGTCGGGATCTGCGAGAGAGAGAGAGGGAGAGAGAGAGAGAGAGAGAGAGAGGGAGAGAGAGAATTTAAACATAAGTGTGTGTCAGAAAAAAGTTTGAACAAGCAGGCTCGTACAGCAAAATGAATAAGAAAGACACAACTAAAGAAAACCAAGAAAGAAAGAAAAAGAAAATAAGGCTTTGGAAAGGAAGCAGAAAGTTCACCTTGAACACCTCCACCTCCTCGAGGATGAGCTCTTCTGTCTGCAGGTCGTCTCTGGGCAAAACAATCACCTTCTGCACCGTGCCTCTGTCTGGAACACATCACCACCGTAAGTGTTACACACACCAACCTCCACGCAACACACACATTATCTTTAAACATCACAAGGACTGATCTGGAATGAGGTTCCATCAGTGAATTCTTCACCCTGACTGGGTATAAGTTGTTTTTTTCCCTCTCTCTCTCTCTCTGCTGGTCTGCTTGGCCCCCTCATTGCTGCTTGCAGCTATATTTAATCAGAGCAATTATTGGTGGGGGTATTTATTTTTGTATTATTCTCTCTCTCTTTCTCCATATAATCACTTGGGGTCCACGCAGCCAACACACAGCTTGGCAGTACAACAGAAGCTGACATTACAACACAACAAACACTCCAACTGACTGAAATGTAACAAAATGGAGATTACGGGGCTCGCTTCGAAAAGCGCAAGAGGCTTTATTGTCAACTGGAAGCTATTAAGTTCCACACCGTCCCATTCCACTGTAATCCAAAACACTAATTTAGCAGGGGGAGTCATGACCCTTAAGGTAAGCTCCGTCTAAGATCCCTTTTTAGTCGATATTATCTTCCCTTTTAGCCATGTTTCTTTTGTCTCTGTGGAGCTGAGTGCCTTGTAAAACCGCAAACTGAAACCGAGGACAGATTAAGCTGATCCCCTCTTCATTAAAGCTTTCAAATAGGTCTTTCTCTCTCACTCTCTCTTTCTTCTTGCTTTTATCCCCATCACATTCAAGCATTTGCACTCCTCTCCTGCTTAAATCCCGCCTTTTGTTGGTGTCTGTTTTAACAGCTCTTCGGGCTCGACTCATCTTTCAGGAGAGCATGTGGCGAAGGTAAGGCTGCGGTCGCAACTTTGAAACAAGGTACGCTGTGATTGAAAGGTTGCATTCTTTGGTCTGAGCGTTTCGCTGAAAGAGCAGGACGGACAGATAGAGTTGAGGAACATGGAGCTGCTGCAAGACACCGCAAGACCCAAAAACAAGTGAGAGTCCAGCTAGCTTGATTCTAGTGTTGGGACCTGAAAAGCACTACAGCGAAACACCTCGTGAAGACTCACCAGTTCCCAGGAAGAGGACCTCGTAGCTTCCGTCCGCTGCCGTCACCTGGTCAACAGCGATGGTGGTGAACTCGTAGTCCACGTTGGTCCTGACCACCAGAGGGTGCTTGTGGACGGGGTACACCGAGTTGTACATGGTGGGGTGGTTACGCATGAAGTTGATGACCTCGTCGGGGTAATCCTTGGTGGACTTCATGTTAGGGGTGAAGGTTCCTCCAGGACACTGAGGAGAGATGGAGGAAATCTCTTAGCAAAGAGCTGGCACGCATGTTCACGTCACTCTCAGTAGGAATTAAACACAGGCGCCAAAATGTACAATCAAAAAGACAGTCAGGATCAGCCTGTTTCCTTGAGAGTGTATTTGACCAAAACACTGGATACCCACAAAGGCACTAACGTGTCCTCGCATGAAGGTCAGGTGAAAGGGCTGAGCACTAACACCTGATGTACACCTGCTGTACTTTCAAGTTACATTTCAAAGTAAAACAATAATCTCCAGTGTCCATGTCATTTCTGGTTGGTGTACAAGAAAAAAAATTATCAAACTATTCTGTACTCCAGGGTACGAATATGAAGTGCTTTCTTTTAACTGAAAACAGTCAGAGTACTGACACTTGGAGAACACCACATGAATTTGAAAGTGATAAAAAAACGAACTGTAACATACTACAAGGTACAAGTCCACATTTTGAAGTCAGTATTTTCCTTGGTATACAAGATACAAATGTTATAAATTACTAGGTGTTGCCTCACAGCAAGAAGGTTCCAGGTTCGAAACTCACAGCTGACTGGACTCTTTCTGTGTGGAGTTTGAATGTTCTCTTCATGCCTGTGCTCCGGTTTCCTCCCACAGCCCAAAGACATGCGGATGAGATCAACTGGTTACTCTAAATTGCCCAGAGGTGTGAAAGTGAGTGTGAATCATTGTGTTTCACCCTGCGATATATTGGTGACCTGCCCAGGATGAACCCTGCCTTTCATCTACAGTTAGCTGTGATTGGCTCCAGCTCACCCATGACCTGCTTTCTGGTTGGTTTAAAAGACCCAGATGTTATTTCATACTCAAGGTTACTATTTTTTAATTTTTTCTTTTAGCTAAAGAGGTCTTAGTACTGACACCTGTGGAACGCCATTTACACTTTTTGCTCAAAGTAAAATTTCATGTTCTGGATAATTGTTTTTTGACATATACTGAGGTATTCATAGTCTGTGTGACTGTATGTACAACCGGTGATGTAATAAACACTTGCATTTTGATGCTGGCCCAAGAACACACACACACACACACACAAAAATCAGAGTGGCCAAAACTGAAAGCATAGCCTTGATGTTTGGATTTGTGTGAGGAGTAAGGATAATACGGTGGCTCACCGTTCCTGGCCGTGGGTAAGGGATTTTTCCAGTGTACGCCACCCACTGGTAGTTTGGACCCTCCTTGTGTGAGAACGGTCCGTTAAACACCATCCGAACATCAGCCATGGAGTAAACGCAAACTGCCGAGCCTTTAAACACCGAGCTGTGGGGACACACAGAAGTATGGTCAGAAAAAATGACTCGGGTAGAAAGATCCTGAGTTTCTCCCACACAGGGCTTAAAGAGGCAACAGGGCTACTGAGTGACAGCTTTCCATCAAACAACTCGGTGAGGAAAAACAGAGCAGCTCTACAGAGGAAATAAGGATAGCCACTTCCTGTTTCAGGCTTTCTAATGTGTATCGCACAGAACACTGTGGCTTAAACGATGGCATGTGGGACACAGAGAGGGTTTATATCTGAAAAGAATCAGCTGGGAAAAAAAAAAAACTTTTCAGCTACACACACACACACACACACACACACACACTCACCCAGAGACAGAGAAGACCCCGTAGATGACCGGGTTCTTGGTGTCCTGCGTAGGTTGTATGTACACGTCTCCTAAAACACACACAGACACACAAATGGTGTGTTAGTGTAAGAGTCAGAAAAACACATACACACACACATTCCTCAGTGAGTGCACACACACACTAATATTTGCAGGTCTTAAATCACTCATAGAGAGGGGTAAAACTCCCTAATGAGTAAGGAATGTGCATGCACGTGTGTGTGTGTGTGTGTGTGTGTGTGTGTGTGCGCGTGTGTGTGCGCGTGTGTACACTCATAAAACACATTTATATGAGGAGGAGCAACCAAGTAAAGCTAACATGCCATTGCACGCCTTGGCAAATTGAGAGAGAGAGAGAGAGAGAGAGAGAGAGAGAGAGAGTGAGTGAGTGAGTGTGTGTGTGGTGTATTGAGGAAGTGTGCCTCTGTAAAGTGGTGTGAAAACTCTGCATCACAAATGAAATTATAAAACACACAAAACACACACTCACATTAATATTCCCAGTGAGCCACTCACACACACACACACACACACACACACACACACACACGGCGTGTCAGAGGGAATGGTGGTGTGTAAATATGATCATTAAAACACTTCCATCCAGCACACACACTCACTGAGGTTATACAGCATTCATTACTGTTCACAAGTGAGGAATAAAAAGAGCAGAAATGATCTCGCAGTGAAGAGGGAAGGAGGCGTGGCCTATGTCTGTCAGTCCCAGTGAAGGAGGCGTGGCTTCTGTGTGCCAGTCTGTCCCAGTGAAGGAGGCATGGCCTCTGTATGCCAGTCTCAGTGAAGGAGGCGTGGCCTCTGTGTGCCAGTCTGTCCCAGTGAAGGAGGCGTGGCCTCTGTGTGCCAGTCTGTCCCAGTGAAGGAGGCGTGGCCTCTGTGTGTCAGTCCCAGTGAAGGAGGTGGTTAAAAATATACCGAATCGTGTTCTGCTTTAAATATATATTTCAGATATCAGACAGTTGGTCATCCATCAAGCAACTATCTCAGAAAATATAGACGCTTCAGAAACTCTTTTAACTCGTTAGTGAGGGTCAAAAAAACAGATCCTGCATGTGGTACACATTACTTTCTTCTGCTCATTCATCCTCTCTATCCATCTCTCTCTCTCTCGCTCCGTTATCAGTCTTCACACACTAGCATGCTTCACTCTCATCATTCAGATCATCTCTCCACATTAGTGGAGCGTTTCTTGGCAGGTCTGTGTGCTAATACGTCTTCTCCTCTCTCACGCTTTATGAAGTTGACCCCCTTAAGCCGGTGCTGCGATCCGTTCAGCGTGTTGTGAAATGAGACGGGGCTGAGTTTACCTCAGCCAGAGCTCGCTCATTGGGGATGAACCTGCCAGGGCTTTAACGCACTCCACCTGTGAAAACTCCCCTAATCTCTTAACGTGGTGCGCACACACACACACACACACACACACACACACACACACACACACACGGGGAGAGCAGCTGCAGGCCACGTTCCATCACACAGAGCACACACTCCTCTATACACTGATGCTCAAGGAAAAGCAAAACAAATGGCTGGGTGCCGGAGGGTGCTGTCTCGGCTCCGGGCTCTTGGGGATTTGGGGTGATGATTAATGGTTAATCTGTCGCTTTTACCTGAAATATATTAATTTCCCTGATCACCAGAATATTAGAGGTTTTACTGCGAACCATAAATGCAGTATGAGCTTAAATTTCTTGATAACCTGATATAAAAGAATCCATTCTTTTGCTTTGTGTGTGTGTGTGTGTGTGTGTGTGTGAGAGAGAGAGAGAGAGAAAGAGAGATCTGGTTCTTTAGATCTGAAGCTATCACAAAGCACTAACAAGCACCTAACAAGCAACAAACACACACACACACACTCTCTCTTTCTTTGTCTGGATGGCCAGCATGAGGTTATTCATTAGTCGATGTCATACTGCACTACAGCTTTATGGCGTTATTAAAACAGCTCCGTACAACACACACTGAAATCCCCTGCATACCAGAGCTCCTGCTAACAACGAGTGAAACTGGTTTATAAGCTCTGAGTGGAGAAACTAATCAGCTCTGAAGGCCAAAGCAATCCAAGAAAGTACACGACTCTTTATTAGATTGGGTAAGGAAAGAAAAACAGAGAGAATAACTAACACACACAGAGACAGAGAGAGAGAATATTAAGGGAGCAGGAGAGAAACACAGAAAGACTCCCAGAGCTCGAATAAAAGAAAAACAGATTTGGGATAATTGGAATTTCCTGATTCGCATCGCCCCGTCCTTACCTGATCTGAATCCCCAGGCCACATGCATGTCCTGCACCCCCCTGTACCCCGTTACCCGATCTGTGTACCATGTCCTTAATTTAACTTCAACCCCAAACACCATCGAATGTCATTATCTGTGTCCTACATATCATTACTTGATCTGTGCCCAATCCCCTGTGTCATTATTGGCCCTATTCAGTCTGCTTTCTCCAGGCCCTTACCCAATCTGTTTCCTTCATGGCCTTACCTAATCTGCTTCCTCAAGGCCCTTATTCAAAATGTGTCATCCATGCCTTTCCCAAATCTTCTGCTCAATACCCTTACCCTATCTCCTTCATCTGTGCCCTTACCTGATCGACTTCCTTGATGCCCTTACCCAATCTATTTCTTGCATGCTCTTCCCTGATTTGCTTCTTCCATGTTCTTACCAAATTTCCTTTCTCTATGCTCTTCCCTGATCTGCTTCCTCAGTGCCCTTACCCGATCTGCTTCCTCAGTGCCCTTACCCGATCTGCTTCCTCAGTACTCTGAGCTGCTACTTCAGTGAACTTCTCGGACCTGCTTCTCCTCTGTCATTACCTGATGTGTTTCTCTTCAGTCTGCTCACAATCTGTTTGTCATTATGTTGCTTACTATAAAATAATTTCCTTATCGGCTAATCTCATCTCATCATCTCTAGCCACTTTATCCTGTTCCACAGGGTCGCAGGCAAGCTGGAGCCTATCCCAGCTGACTACGGGCGAAAGGCGGGGTACACCC
>JAOEHJ010000019.1:37166511-37178551 GCA_025447855.1 Potamarius usumacintae | reverse complement strand
TCTGATGATGTTTTAGGTCATATTTATGCAGAAATATAGAAAATTCTAAAGGGTTCACAAACTTTCAAGCACCACTGCATATGTTTGTTACTACAGGAAATAATGAGTTTTGATAGGTTTTATGGGACAAACAGTCATAGGTTTTATAAAAACAGTCAGAGGTTTTATGGGATATTTCAGTAATACACATGCTGATATTTTGATATGTACAAGCTGTGCTCCTGGAAAATCAATTGAAAAAATAAGGAAAGTGTCCACTGAATTTACCTGCTTTCATTTTGGATTGTAGTGTTTATTATTTTCCTGCCACCAGGAGGATATTGATGGTCCTGGGTTTGGATTTGTTGCAACTTGAAAGAGTTGTGTATTAGTGCTTTAGTCACAGCTTTAGTCAATGACTGAGGGACGTGTGTAACAAATTATCACACCACCGTTGATCTCAGAGCCGGGAGAAACAACTAAAGTACAAACTCCCACCCAAACTGCTCAACAAGATGAGATCCAAACTCAACAAGCTGTGAGGGTGTTAGCCAATTGAAGCAGGAAAAGTGATGTGAGAATTCTGCGAGGGCTGATTTTGATGAACACCTGAAAGTTATTTTTCTATATCACACCTGTTTTCATGCCCCAGAACCTGCCAGGAAACGAGTCAGAGGAATTAGCACTATGCTATGATATGGAGCACGATTTCAGCTCCGACATACGCACTAACTCAGAGCGTCATTTGCAATCATAGCATCATTAAAAAAACAGCAAAAACTGCGTTGCTGTGATTGCATTAGCTGTAATTTTATCTGCATTGAATGTAACTAATGTAATCAGTGCTAACGTTGCTGATATCTGCAGTTCAGCTGGAAGTTTTTCATCATAATACTGTACGTGTGCTGTGTGTTTATGGCCCTTTGTGTGCATGCATAAGTGTATTTGTGTATATATGTCAGTGCATAGGTCATATATGAGTCCATCCTTGCAGTTCCCTGTGTGTGCGTGAGTGTAAATAGTGTATTCTGTAATTATTGGCACCCTACAAGGGAACAGAAGAAAATGATAATGTAAAATAAATCAATCACAGTTTACAGGGAAACTAATTTCCTTTCCATTTTTCCATAAGAACATCTTTAAATGATTGTATTTTATGTCAGAAATGTGATGTGGCAAGTTGCTTAATTTGTACCCATAAAGAATATTTAAATGAAATTGAAATACAAACTGTGTATCACCATGGTGTAAAAACATAAAACAGACAGATAGTTGTTGATCTGCACAAGTCAGAAGATAAAAATATATAATCTGGCCAAAATACCAGGTGAAAATATCCCAGTAGGAGGATGTATGAAGAGACCCAAACCATGGCTGCTTCTGCCAAGAGGTTACAAGTTGTAAGTAATGTCTACATTATTCTCTGCTCGCTTTGTGGATCCATGGCATGGTGTTCGAGTGATGTTGCTGGCGGCGTCAAGGCAGCAGTGCAGGAGATGTGGGACTTGTTTTCATGTGCCTTTTGGTGGGACTGTGGCTGCTACACCACGGGAATTACATCGTGACCCCTACTTGGTGGACTTTTTATTTTTTATTTATTTATTTATTTATACTTTTCTTTTTCCCCTGTTCTATTATTGTAAACCGTCCTTGGGTATTTTGAAAGGCGCTATATAAATTTAACTTATTATTATTATTATTATTATTATTATTATTATTTTATTACTGGCTATTAATCCTTCGTATGAGTCCATTTCCTTCACACAATCCCACGTTTCCTCTGGAGCTGTCGGACTCGACAAGGGCAAAACACAAGTTGAATGATTAAGAAACCCAAGAAAAATCAATCAATCAATCAATCAATCAGTGATGGACAGATTTGCCTGGATTAGTCAGCAGAGAGTTACGTACACAAGTTATTGCGGGACTTCGAGGCCATGCGAGTTCACACCAATAAAGAGGACGTCTGCATCTGTGTCCTTAAAAATTCCCAGGAAGCAATCGGCAGCACTGTTTAGCAGGATGAGGACAATACATCAGGGCCAACAAGCACACAATACCCTCCGCAAATAAACATGACAAGGACAAGGGGAAAGGCAGAGATGCGATGTACAGCTGAGTCAGAAACTGGAACGGGAACGGGTGGGGCGGCAAGGAGTTTCACAGTTTTATTGAGGTCAGCTTCCCTCCAAACCCCCACCCTCCAAACACGGTCTACATCATTTCACTGCTTCCTGTGACATCCCAGAGGTGGACGTACAGTAGCGTTCACAAGTCTGAGCTCTGCTTTCATTTCATTATTTATTCACCAAGATATTATTTCAAACAATAATCTCTAGCTTGTTTACACTTCTTCAAACCGTCGGAGCATTGTATGTGTTTTCATGAAGTGTTCGGGTCCAAAACCTGGCGCCTTGCACATGTTCCTGCTCTTATACATCATCATCATCATTAACAGGTCACTTGTTAAACGATGCACATTAAAAGAAGACTGTTTGCTCCAGCAGTGCGACTGATTTACAGCAGGAAGGCGACCTCTGGTGACCCAGGAGCTGGGGAAAGCTCCCAGTGTCCTCTCCAGCAAGGTTTCAGGAATGCCGGGTTATCACTGCTGCAGCGTTGGAGGTCACGACACGGCCGAAGTGGGCGAAAGGCTGCTCTGCCACTTCCTGTTTGGTAGCCATTGTGTGCTCGAGCGAGCTCTTTCCTCCGAAATCACAGCATCAGCTTTTTCTCTTATCCCCATGGACAGCGGGCTTCCAGAGCTTTTGTGTCCATGACATTCTTTCGACAGAGCTGATAGGATGAAATGCGCCGTTAACCTATCAGGGAAGAGCCAGATGCCAACAAGGACCAATGATCGACCCAGTTTCCCAGACCGAACAGGAAGGAAGTGAGATTACACGTTTCGTTTTGCTCATGTCAACAGGGTCATTCATCCAATCATTTTTTCTGAGTCGCTTTCAGGAGCCGCTCATCTGTAAGGAAGGTGATTAGCTGCGAACAAACATGTCCTGGTCAACGCCATCGCGGTCCCATGGGAAAGGAAAGTGTGCCTGGTGTTAACCCTTAATCTACTCGGGTTTCCTGAAGAGTTAACGACTCCGGATCAGGGCTGAATCAGGAGAACTACCTCTGTTCAGGTTCCGTCAAAGAAGTAATAGAGTCCTTGAAGGTTCCAGGTGAGCACTGAATCGCAGGATTGAGATTTTTTGTTGTTGTTGTTCAAATGCCTTCAGATGTGCTTCTGCTCCATTTCCTGGTTGAATCCTGCTGTCTGGTGGTTACTGTCAAATCCCCACACTCCCTCAGACAAGTGATCTGAACCCTCTCGAATCAGCAAAGCGATCAAACGAACCTTTGTGTGACCTTTAAGGAGCAGGGACACAAGAGGAAGCGACAATCTAGTGTACAATGCACTGGAGGTTTTATCTCTAATCCTGCGTAGGGTGTGTTTGCCTTAAAGAGCTTCCCGTTCTTCTCCAAAACATCCTCATGAGGAAAGGAACTCCATGACACCTTTGAGCAACAGGTGGAGAGAAATTGAGACAAGCCCTTCACCCACCTGGAGCTCAGCTTCCATCCCAATCCAAGAAACATTCTCAGTAGATAGCTTTAGCATCCCTGACCAGTGTAAAAAAAAAAAAAACAAGTAAAGAAGAGAAAAGACGAGGGACAAAAACAGCAGACATGATCACTGTGATGGAATCCTGGGTCACCAAGCCAATTTAGCCGCTCGCTGTTTGTGGTCTGTAATCTCCTGCCATCATGACCACAGCAAAGACGAGCGGCAGAATGAGAACGAGGACAATCATCAGTGTGTGAACAAAAGCCTGTTTATCTCGGGTTTTTGATCTCGGACACAGTGCCCCTAATAGCTGCGATGGACAGAAGAGGAACAGGTCATCCATCATGATGAACATTTCCTTCCCAGTGTGGGAAATTTCATGCAAATTAATAAAGTTTTGACAAAAGGATGCGTCAATCATTGTGACATTGTTACACTGCTGACAAGAAACTCCGAGCATGTGTTAGCTCGATAAAAATGGCGCAAAGCAAAAGTAACTCCAAGAACCCCCTGCTTCAACCAAAACTAAAAGGGGAGGAGTCAAATCTGATCCAGCTCCTCAATGGGTTTCAGTGTGTGTTTTTCCATGTTGTGCAGCATCTCCTGAGTTAGGGTTAGGACTTGGTTTCTCAGAGGAGTTGGCTGTGGTCCAGCTCCACCCCCTGGAGTACTGGTTCTGCAGCTCGGACTCAAAGGAACCGCAAGTTGAAACAGAACAAAAGTCCTTTTCTTTTGTAGCAATTTGAGGTTTAAGCATAGGTCAAATATCGCAAATACTTCAGCTAACTCATAGCTGTCGCCACCTCTGGGTGATGATGCACTCGAAAGATCTCAAACAACTGAATACAGCTGGAACGTTTTGAACAACTTTTGCATTTGACCGGGTTACAGGAGACTAAAGCTTTCACTCCAGGTCATGTTACATACAATACACTGCGATGACATGTAGCCTTGATCTGCAAATCAGTCTTTCCACGGGACGTCATGAAGACCCAACTCACAAGCCGTGTGTTTGTGCACGTGTGTTCGATGACGTCATGCCATGGTGCTGTTAAAGTGACACAGGCCGATGTGCTGGTTCAGGAATATTTAATCCACTCCCCTTTCTGAATTGTTTGAGCTGATACCCATCCGCATAGCTGGCATGCATCATTTTGTTTCAATTCATTTTATTTCCTAATGCGGGGCATCCGAACCACGTGCTAGTCTGGTTACAGACCACTCACTCAGCAGCCAGTTCGGAAAAGTCACGAGAGGTCATGCATGGGTCAGAGGTCATGACCGCGGGGCCACAGCAAACATGGTGGATCACCCAGATCAAACGAAGACTCCGAGATCGAGACAAATTGAAATATTTAGAAAAATATTTTTATAAATATACAAATCGAGAACTGAAATATTCCAAATCTAAACGCACCTGTGAGCTTGAAGGCTCTCAAGCGCTCACTTCTGTGTCGGAGGCCACCGGTTCTGCCATGTTTGTTGCGACCTCGCTCATTATAATATTATAATGAGGGTAAACTTCGGCCGTTTCCGTACCCAAGTGTAAACATTAGCGTGCCATGTTTTTCCAGCTCATTCTCCTTCACAAGCACGAGGCAGCGGCCAATACAGCGTGTGATTCAGGTACCTCGGGGTTATTCTGTCTCCACAGGGTACTATTCATCTTTTTAATACATCGGCCCGTGCCACTTTAAGCCTCAGGTTTGAATTTTACTTCTGAAGAGTGAGATGAATTAAAATAGAAAAAAATAAAAAGGGATCGAATGTTACATTTTGGCCACGCCCGCATGTCACAATTAGTGGGTTCAGTCTATTATTTGTTAAGTTATCTTAAGAAATTGGAGATATCAGTGCGTTTAAAAGCTAAACTGGGCCTCAAATTGGTGCAATTCATCAACGTTGGGTGTTTGACACACAGGTGATTCACATGACGGGAAAAGAACCGTTTTTCATTCTCATTCATGTTGCAAACTGCTGTTGGGAAGAATTATCGTCATTTAAAAAAATAATAATAATCATCATGCTTTGCCATGTTTGATCTATGAACCTGAGCTCTGATCAGACTGATTGTTCAGCAGGGAGAAGTGAGGCGGCTCTCAGCCCTCATCACTGCTGAATCAATAAAAAACGCACACAGCTGGCCTCATTCAGCCCATCACCTCTCTGTGCTCCATAAACACACTCCAGAGATTGACTACTTGCGACTAAACCCTCCTCACTGATCATCTTAAAGTGGGTCACGCCAGTTTAAAGGCACCAAACAGTTGTTTTCTGCAACACGAGTGACATTTTGGAGAGAAATAATGGAATACAAGCTCAAATACAGAGCAGGTGTCACTTTTGGTCAATCTTCCACCACACAGCGTAAGCCATGAGGCAAACATCAAACCTGCACCATGATTAATCGAATATCATCACGAGACACGGTGGGAGTGGATCATTATGTAGGAATGATCAAAGCCTATTCTCAAAAGTGGGTTGAACAGTACTGGGTTGTGTATGGCATGGTGCCCGGGTGGATAAGGTTATGAGTTCAAATCCCAGCAACACCAAACAGCCACTTGAACAAGACTCAACTGTCAGTCGCCAGCCAAAGGAATACATGTTAGAAATATTCTCACTCATTTGTACACATTTCCATTCAGTTATTCTCAAATATCCCATAAAGATGATATCAGGAGATCATCACAGATCTTACACTTGCCCTGCCGTCCAAAAAACCTGCTTTGATCAGACTTTATCTCATTGCCTCTGCATCCGTCCATGAGCTTTTCTACGCATCTCAGCCAAGGATTAAAAAAAAAAAAAAAAATCATTCTTTCAATTTAGATTTGTTTTGTTTTGTCACAGTTCAAGAACCAGATGGACACCACACCTTTGGTGGTCTTTTTTCCATCCCTGACACCACAATCCGCTCTTATTAGCCACTTAGAGAAGTTGATCATCGAGTTATCTGTACCGTTATCGCAGCTACGCTTATCGGCCAGCGAGGTTAGACGACCGAGAGGCACACAGACGCAAATCCTTCAGTCTCACTCACTTAACAAAACTGTCTGAGACAGATAATGAGGCTCCATCACTGAAACTACGGTCCCAGATAACAGGATGTTACCCAGAGTTCTCTGAAACACTATCGTATCGTCAGACGTCAAGCACAAGCGGCAAACAGAAACAGAGATAAATGGAAACCTTGGAGAAATCAAACTCTGACACGTTTCACGATGTTGGAAAGCTCCCAAGACGGCATTTAAAAGCAAGGTTAAAGAGAATAGAAAGGTTTCCCGAAAGGTTGGATTGATTTCCAAGAATGAGTAATGAGGTAAAAAGGAAAAAAAAAACAAAAACAAAACGTTGGCCTGTATTCCGAGGGCGCTGGGCAAACTGGGACAAAATACCACCTCTGATGGTACCAAAACCTAATTCAAGCGAGATCATTGATCTGAATCACACAATCACAGCAGGTCACACAAATCCAACAGGTATTTAGCGATAGATGGAAACGTTCTCGTTTCCACAAAGTCATGTGTCCAAACACAAACCACTCAATACTCTCAACTCCCTTTCCCTCCTGAGCACAACGAGCCGAGAGTACCGAATTTATTCAGCACCGTTTTGCAGAAAAAGTCCAGTTTAAACATTAAGCTTTCTTCAAAATCCATCAGAAATCCCTCGCTGAGAGTACGATATTGAAAGAAGGCAATCGGCTGCATTTCATGCTTTTGCTTCATGCTTTATATTTCAACTTTAGAATATTTGAATTTTTTTTTTTAAATCACTTAAAAGAAAATTCTCTTTTTTCCCCCTCTTAGTGTGTTTCCTTTGTTTTGATTTGAACTTCACAGGTCTAAGATTCAACCCGAAAAAACATTCAGGTTTTTTTTTTTTTACAGTTTTGTAAAAACAATCAAATCTCAAAAACATTGATTTGATCTAAATTTATGTAAAAAAAACAACAACAAAACACCTGCATTGACTAGAATTCTGAGGGAAATGTCAAAGCTTTCATGGTGATTGAATAAATAAAGTTTGTCTTCTCAAATATCTTGTTTTGCACAATAATGTTCAACCCTGTGTTACTATTTAATTTAGCTATGCTAACATTGTTGGCTATCTTGCTAGCAACCAAAGTTACAGAGGTGCTTAAAAGGAATTTAGCATAAAAAAACTTTGCCTTGATGGTTCATACGTTCTGTCTTGACTCGCCTTATGTCCACTCGACGTCTTCACTTCATGGACGCGAGTGTGACAGAGTCACGGCTGTGATCAGCTAAATGCGAAAGAGTTTGAACATTCAAAGCATCTCCTTTTCCCTGGGAATCCTGGATGCTTCACCTTTTGTCAAATTTTGACCCAAAAAAAAAAGAATCAGTATTTTTGAGATTGAGTATTCGTATTTTTAACTGTAATCCATAGTTGCGAAGGGAAATCTTACCAGTGTGAGTTCAAAACAAAGAAATACATTTGGCAAAAGTGTCTTTTTTGTTTAAAAAAAATACACTACAGAAAATAAAGATTTTTATTTACCATGACGTCTATAATTCAAACTTTCGAAACTCCTTCTAAAATCAACCCCATACGAGATTTGCATCAAAAAAACGAGACGCAGCCCGGAGCTCCTGACTCCGCGGGGAATTGAGTGAGAACCCTGTGGAATATTAGGACACCAGCCAAGCCATATTTTTCTTCCTGTGTGTACTCCCAAAAGCACTTAAGAGTTCATTGGCCTTGTTCTGCACAGGGTATAGGTGAGATCGGACGAGCTCCATTCGTCTTTCTAAACATCTGCATGGATTCAAGCACTCCCAGAACTCCACAGCTATTTTTTCTCCTTTCTTTTTTTAGGTTAAGCATTGGCATGCAAGTCCACTGCCTCCCCCACCCAAGGCTTTCATCATCCAATCCAACACCAGACATCCAGAACTACAAGGCTTAATTTGACCTCATCTCCAAGGTGATACACTCCGGGGGGGACCTGAGTTCTTTGAGGGTCTTGGGTAGTTTGCAGCTTCCATGGAATCCTCTCTGATCCTTTCCTTTCTTTTTTGTCAGTTTCTGTGCAGGACTTCTATTCTTTCTGTGTTTCAGGCTGTTGACTTGTTTTAAAGTCTCCAAATTTATCTTCAGGCACATGGATTTGATGGCCAGATTACCAAAGTTTAACATAAACTCTGGCTGAAAAAAAAAAAAAAAATTGAAGATTTCTGAATACCATCAGAGATGGTTCCCATCTCTGATCAACAGGAAGATAATGACAGTTAATGGATGCACTTAAACTTTGAGGAAAACCTTTCCAAAGAGTGAAAGTATTTAAAAATAAGGTAAATCAGCAGGAATCACAATCAATCTGTCTTAATTTCACTCATTTATCACCCAAGATAGCAAACAAATTTGATATAAAACCTACAGAAGATTATTTCTCTTCCACAAAAGATTCCAAAACATCTTTAAAAAGTCTTAAGTGGTCCTTGGTTTTGGATCCCCAATGAGAACCTTTCAACCACATTGTTCATAAAGGGTTCTAATGAGCCTTCAGAAGGTCATTAATGGTCCTCTGGTTTTGACCCTAAATGAGACCTTTTAAAGATTCCATGTCGAACCTGACAAAGATGATTTCTCTTTCAAAACATGATCCAAAACATCTTTAGAAAGCCCTGAGTGGTCCTTCAGTTTGTACCACCCCCGAGCATGCATGATTAAAAATCTGAGGTAGAACCCTCTAACGGAAGTTTTCTTGATTATGGAAAGTAACAAAATGCCATTAGAAACCAGAAAGGGTCCTTTGGTTTGTATCCTTGAAAAGAATCTTAAAGATTCTATATGAACCCTAAAACAGATGATTTCTCTTTCATGAAAGGTTCCAAAACATCTTCAGAAAGCCCTAATGAGTCCTTCAGATTCTGTGTCGAACCCTCCACCAGATGGTTACTCTTTCACAACAATAATCCAAAACCCCTCTCGAAACCTTTAGAAATCATCCCAAGAACCCTTGAGGAACCCTTGTTAGTTTTTCTGACTAACCCGAATTTGAAACCTGACTCCCGACACGATGCTGAACACAGCCGTACTTCTGTGTACCACTACACCCAGAACCAGACACAGTCCATGTTCTATTTTCATAATCCCAAAAGCTTTGCTGTCTTTTCAGCAAGTCTGTGATGTTATTTGAGCAAACTCAGCATCAAGTCTCCATGTTCACCTCAAGGGCGAGATTTGACCATTTCCTCTCTGCCTCAGTCCTCAATCCCCTGCTGCGTTCCCGAGCCATAGAAAGCTTCTCTAATAGAATCAACCTCTATCCTCTGCTGTCTGCCCAGACTGACATTAATCCTCTGAGCCGTGGGGTGAGCTCTGGGGCACGAGCAAGTCATACCCTTATATGACACCATGCTTACATGTCCTGCACACACTTGGGCTTCAAACAGGAAGAAATGCAGAGTGCGGTTTGGTTCTAATTCGACTCGCAGTAACGTTTCAAATTTCTCACAAATGATTCCTAATTTTTAACATATCCACACATTGTATACAGCTTCCATCTTTCAAGCTATGAGACATAAAGAGCCAACGAAACCTTCTCCAAGAAAAACAATCAAACTATCGAATGTTTAGGAGAGGAGCAGAAAGGACAAGCCAAAAAGACTGAAAGATTTCACCAGTGTGAAAACTTCTCAGCAATCACACACAGCTTGAAGACCGTCATGGTGGTGTGCTCTCGCCTTCAGGTTCCCGTCTCACACGTTACAGGTAAAAGATAAACAACAAAGACAGACCTGCAGATTTATGTCCATCAGATCAGGCCGATAATCTCCTCCAGCCCCAGACAAGCTTATTAAAAACCTGTGTCCTGAGAACCTGTCGGAGCTTGTTCCAGAGGTGTTTGATTGGTGGATACGCCATCCAATCGTGTTTGACTGACAGGACAGACATCCTAAACTGTGACCTGGTGGTTGACCTCTGACCCAAAGCTGTCAGTCCCTCTGGGCAAAGACACGTGAGAAGAAGGGACTTTAAAAAGAGAAGTCATTTTCCTGCAGAGCTCCTGCACCTTCAACATGGTGAAAAAAGAAAAATAGTCTCCAGTAACCACTTTAAATACTCATTTATACCCAGGGGTCATTCAGCGATTCAGCAATCCACTGCCAATGTTTCTGGCAAGTGGGAGGAAACTCAAGAACCAGGAGGAAACCCACATAGACAGTCATGTTTCTGCCTTTTCACCATGTCAAAAATGTCCACCCCCCTACTCCCCAACACGTCAAAATTCCATTCACCTGATGTTTCTTCCAGCTGTACTTTGTATTTAAGCTTCCAACTTAATTCGCATCAAACCCAACAAACCCGACTCATTCGCCTTGGTAAGAATTTAGTATAAATTTGAGCAGCACAAAATTAAACACTGCACAAACTGTACAAGAACAAGCACAAATACTTTTAAACCCCCGTTTGGTTTCAGCAGCGGGTAAAATACGCTCCTTCCCTCATCCACCGGTGCCAAGATTGCTCTATCAGGGTCTCCGGTCACGCCTCGGAAAGATCAAGTTAAGAGGAACCTCTTTCTTTCTCACACTCTTTTGTGGCTTTCCAGGTTTCGAGAATGAAGCATAAAATGGGCGGAACAGCATCCATTGAGAGCGTCCCCTTGTTCACCGGATGAGATTAATGGACTTCCCACCCGATGCCAAGCGCACACAAAGCCCCCACGCCGGAGAGTTAGCAATTAATATGCCGTGTTATTGTTGGCCCCGTTCAGGCGTCCAAATACCGAGAGGCTCATAAACGGCCGTAGATATACAGTCAGTCCAATAAAACGCTGGAGATAAAGCGGTTTCAGAATGCAGGAAAAGCTGTAATGTCAGATTCGACTTTGGACAAAATACCCGAGGGCATTTCCCAGATGGTTACGCAGACAATTTTCACATTTCAGAAATGTAAAACGAGTAGCGACAGGCTCTGGGGACCGATATGAGGCCATGATTGATTATCAGTCACAAACATTCACATGCACAAGATTGTTATGGAGACTAAAAAAAAGTAAACTGCATAATTCTGTTTGTTAGGAGTCTGAAAAACATACAGTATAAGGGGTCTAAACCTCATGCGTCTATATATGATATGATACAACTGCGATTCAGTATTTGAGATACCATTAAATCTGCAACAATGCAATACAAGATAATAAGTTCAGGTGGTACAGTGGTGTAGTGGTTAGCACCGTCAGCTCACAGCAAGAAGGTTCTGGGTTTGAGCCCAGTGGCTGACGAGGTCCTTTCTGTGCGGAGTTTGCATGTTCTCCCCGTGTCTGCGTGGGTTTCCTTCGGATGCTCCAGTTTCCCCCAAAGACATGCAGGTTAGGATAACTGGTGGCTCTAAATTGACCGTAGGTGTGAATGAGTGTGAATGGTTGTTTGTCTCTGTATGTCAGCCCTGCAATGACCTGGCGACTTGTCCAGGGTGTACCCCGCCTCTCACCCATAGTCAGCTGGGATAGGCTCC
>JAOEHJ010000019.1:36558812-36569143 GCA_025447855.1 Potamarius usumacintae | reverse complement strand
CACCTTCAAATTAAGTGCTAATCCTAGAGGTTCACATACTTTTGCCACTCACAGATATGTAATATTGGATCATTTTCTTCAATAAATAAAGTGACCAAGTATAATATTTGAGTCTCATTTGTTTAACTGTGTTTTCTTTATCTACTTTCAGGACTTGTGTGAAAATCTGATGTTTTGGGTCATATATAAGCAGAAATATAGAAAATTCTAAAGGGTTCACAAACTTTCAAGCACCACTGTATTTACCATAACAATTCAGTAATTGGAGGACTCCAGTGATTTTACAGCATTACCTGTATACAAGTTTACTATTCATTTAAAAAAAAAAAAAAATTAAATTAAATTAAATGCTGTGAAATTAAATAGAGCCATCTTTCTCATGACCTTTGAAATCAGCAGCCAGACAAAGTGTTTCTAAACTTCAGCACCACTGGACTCTCACCACTGGAAGTCATCCAGAGTGCAGGGACATGATGTAGACTGCTTGGTGATGACAAAATCCCTTGCATTTCGGCACACAGAGTCTTTGCGAAGCCGTAAGTATTTTTCTTTATATCCCAGCAGACAACCATCGTTCGGGTTGCTGGCGTTCTCAGAGTGGGCGAGCCACTGCACGTAATCCTCCTCCCCACCTGCAGAGGGAGACGGAGAGAAAGGGCCAGAGTGTGTGTCAAAGATGAGTGAGGAATTTAAAGCATTCCCAAATACTATAAAACAGACACAGTCGACTGCAAAGCAAATGTGTTCACTGGATTAATCGCAGCCTCTAAACATGTGAGAAACGTTTAGTAAAGCGCACAATTCTCCTGGAGTGAAAAATGACATGACTGGAGATGTAAGAGTACTTAATATATGCAACAACTGTGTTCATTTACAGAGGCAATTTAGTTTTAACAGGTTCTTTTAATCATATTTACACTATTAAGCATGTACTGTATTTACACATGTGGAGTGCTCTTCTGCAGCAACAATGCAAGTAGGTCTCTCACACACTCACATTCTCTGGACAGCAGCTGGTGGAAGTCTATCGTGACGGACACTAAGTGCTGGTTAAACACTGGCTGTCTGAAACCCCACAGGCTGAGGCTCAGGGACCGAGCCCCGGGCGCCGAGGCCAAACCCGTGAAGTACAGCGGCGTGTCCGTGAAGTTGTACACATGCCAACACTGGCCCTCGTCCGTGGAGAACCTGATGGCGAAAGATAGCCCCCAGAACAAACACCCACAGTTGAACAAGAACAGGATAAGAGAGAGTTACACATTTACTAATCAAAAGAAAAGCACTAAGGTTTAATCTTGGCCTCAGTTTTCAGCTCACAGCACAGTCATGAGCCAGAATGCATGTCCGTTCAACACTGATACACAATTTAACTCCGTTTTAGGATTTTAACAAAAAGGTTGATTATAATAAAGTCCAGTTCTCATCATGTGATCTTGACTTATTTTAGCCCATTTAACTCCTTTTCAGTCAGTCAGTCAAAGCGTGCAGAAAACTTATTTGTTACTTGTAATAGAAAACAACTTCTGTTTGTGCAAGTTGGGAAAAATAGTTTTGTTTTTTTTTTGCACAAATTCAGCACAAACTTGACAGTTTCATAGCGATGCAAGTTTTATTTTCTAGTTTCTTGGGATTGTTGTGACACAAACACCGATTCTGATCAGTGAGAAGCTGCTCCTATTCGGTCTCATTTTTCACCAGGGTGTGTATTAGGATCAACTTGAGCGTTTGAGCACGAATCGACCACCGTTAGCTGCTTCTTTTAAACCAGAGCTCTGCAAACCGTCAACTGTGAACAAAAGAGCTTCTGTTAGTCCGAGTAAACCGCATCATCTCAAGCTGTGACACACTGCTGAGCGACTTTCACACAGTGCCACCATCGCAGATAAATAACGCTCAGTAACTCCTTGAGTCTCTGCTTCATGCATCTGATCTTTAGTCCTTCTGTACTTAGCTTTTCTATAAATTTAACAAAACGCATTCTCATTGTTCCATTTTAACGTAAATGAACAAAACGAAAAAAAATCTCAAAAGAAAAAAAAAAAGTTTGAGTCAGCAGTGAACACATGATGGGCAGAATGCTATTGCATCATAAATTACAAGAGCCAATCATGTTCCAATATGCAAATACAACCCATGAAATAAAAAGGGAAGGTGATGAAAGGGGCGGGGCAGGTCAGGTTCACAATTTGCATAATTCATTTTTTTGACTGAAAGCAAATGTGAAAATTCCTGTCTTTGTTGTTCAACAACGAGACAGTTACTTTTTTTGCAAGCTTTTTTTTTTTTTTTTTAATGAAAGTGAAATGACGCAATGAATATAAAAATAGAGAAAAGTACACATTATTAAAAGAGACTCCAAACTGTTCTCTTTGAATATCATTCAGAAGAAAGAGGTTGTGTGCATCTTCGTTATTTATTCCAAAAATGATGTTATTTATTTATATACCACCTTTTTCGCCATGGGGGGGCGAATGATACCCCACACCACTGTCTTTCTACATCATGGAGGCATTTTTGTCCTTTTGCACCAAGTTTAAGCCTCAGAACTCACTTGATCTGCGAGATGGGCTGGATGGGGTCGTGTTCCACAGCCACCAGCAGTCCTCCCGAGTCCAGGATGGTGTAATGGTGTGGTCCCTTTAGCACTCGTGCCCATGTGTACCCGCCGTCATCAGACACGTAAACATCAGGAGACAAGATGGACACGGCATCCCCCACGCTGCCTGAAGAGGTAGGATACATTCAAAACCTACTTCTAAGAGCTTGAGCTAGGATCTGTACCATCTCAAGGTCCACTAAAAGAAAAAACAGTTTGCAATTTTTTTTTGCTGCAGAATCAAATTTATGAAGGGTGACTCATGAAAAAGCCTATTCTATTACTCGTAGATTGCAAGATTCACGAGTTGCCTGGAGAAAAGGACATGAACAATATTGCAAGTGCGTGTGTGTGGTACCATGAGCAAGGATGAGACCAACAGCCCTGGGTTCGGTCAGCGGCAGCATCGGCACGTTCAGCCTCATCGATGTGCTGTAGGAGGCGTGAATATGCAGACTGCACTATAGCACACACACACACACACACACACACACACACACACACACACTTCCTTCATGCAATATCACAGACTTGCCAGCTCCAACTATTAAATAAACATGCTGTTCACAACCCTCATCATGTTGAGGGACATAACCATGTGCAAGTACAACCAATGCAATTTATCACCACACACACACTGTTCCTCAAGGCACAGGTTTTAAGCTGTGTGAACTGTAACTCATTTTTAATTGTTAGGAGGACTGAATGCATGTGCACTATTCTATCCTTGTATAGTTATGACGAATCAAAGTTTGTGCAGGATGCTATAATTTCAGACTCCATGTTTTTCCTCTTCCACATGCCTGGACAGAGAACTCCTAATCCTGGTTGGTGGAAGGGCAAGTTAAATGACGGCAACAGAATGAATTCAGGCGTCTCTACAGGAATAAAATGCTTAAAAGAGGATGTAGATCTATTACTATTATTACTACCGGTACTTCGAGTTTCATCATGAATTTACTCTGGCACTGTGCCAGTGAAGAAGGCACGGCCAGAGTCCTCAGGGACAAAATTTCCAAATGTTTTAAGTTTACGCTCAAAACTAACTGTGCATCCACTCTTCGTTTGATATACAGGAAGTGCGTGTGGTTAAAAGGACTCTCACCATGTCAGGATCCTTTGCAGTGGAGTCACACTCTGCATTCCAGGGTTTCTTCAGAAGCCTCCAATTTCCTCCCTGATTGAACGTTATCACTGTCTGAACAGAACCATCTGCACAGAACAACACACACTAGCTTCCAATCACACCCCAGTACACACACGCGCTCTTGCTGCAGAGCTTTTAGAAAGAGTGCACAGCAGATAAATCAGCACACCTGATACAAAACAGACCAAAAATGCAAGTAAATAAGAAGAAGTGTTTTCACGTATTAGTTAACTGAAACATTTTTTATAAAAACATGAACACTGGCCATTTTATACCAAATATACCATCAAGAACTTCCCATAAGCGCATGCTACTTTCGTGGGTGTGTGTACCGTGAGCCAGCACGCTGGTCATGTAGACGCCCCTGAGCGAGCTGACGACAGTGAAGTCCGTTTCACCGCCTGTGGACGTGTAAAGATGGCGCTCGAGGGACTTTGAGAAGACAATGCCTCGGGAATCGGATACGTAGATCATACCCATCCCCGAGTCTGGAGAGGACAAGAGGAGCAAGAGATTGACAGACAAAACACAACCTCTAATGACCGACATTCAACTTTACACCTCCTCAGGTGCAGCTAAGGATACAATACAGGTTTCAGATGGAAGTGCATGTGTGCACAATTTATCTTTTCAGAAAATACGTTGTGCAGACAGACAGTGTAAGTCATAAAAATGGGACATGAATAATCCAGACTATGATGACCCGAATCTTACGAGCCTCCCCCGCCCCACAACTGACCTCCAGGTTCATCCACGTGCATAAACACCATGTCGTCATTGGCAGACAGTATGGAGTAAAACTGATCATGTCCCACATCAGGGAGCTGGGCCATGTCCCAAACCTCACCCTGATCCACAGACACGTGAATCATGCGCGTCAAGCTCTGAGAGACAGAAAAAAACAAATTTAAAAAACCCCACCGCACCCAAATGCCTTCACATTCTCCAAATTATGTTTTGCTGTAACTATAGGGATATTATGGGTTAACAACATAGGCAGGCAGACAGACAGACAGGCCCACCTCCAGACACACCCACACGTACCGTTGCAGACATGACGGAAGCAAAGAGAAAGCGGCCGCCCAGTCCAAAGGAATAAATCCTGCTCCCTATAGTCTTAAAACTTCGGCCGAAATTCGTGGTCTTCCTCAACTCCAGCATACCCCTTTCACCTTACAGTGAAAAAACACACAGTTTATAACAGGCACAAACACCCAGTTGTGCATTCTGATACATGATTTTTTTTTATTTTTTTTTCTTGGCAATATGAGAACAAGACTCACTACAGGAACCGTTTGGGTTTGTGGTGAAAAACAGAGTGTCAGCAGTCCCCCTAAAACACACATCACAAAATTCCATCAACCCTTGAGACTGCGGACACTGAACGCTTCCTGGTTAACGTGTCCTTTTATGCAGTTTTAACAGGACGTTATTGTGGTTTTCACATGCTCACAAAATGCCTCCATGCGCTGTTTTATAAAAAAGCTTTACATTTCAACAGTATCGAGTTCCTTCGCCTGATCCTTTTCATTATCTTCCCAACATTCCTCACAACGATAAAACCAGCTTTTCCCTCCGACATCAAAGGCGTTTCGGGAGCATCCACTTGTAATTACGACTTGCAGATCTACAGAAATTTGTTTGAAAACGACCACCAGAAGATGAATAAAACTTTTACCAGCTTTGAGACGGAGTGGATTTACAGTTAAACTGCATAAAAAGCAGAATGATATCGCTCACTAATATAGGAACGAGATTTACACCACTTGTCTTGCTGTGTGTGCGCGCGCACGTTACCATTTGACCAGACACACTGTGTAATGAATCATCTTCCAGTGGAGCCCAAAGTCCGTCGAGAGCCACAGGTCATACTGCAGGAGGAGCAAAGCGTTCACAGGAGTGTAAACTCACACACAATGTGGGAACGCAAGAAAAACGAAAAGTGGAGAAACAAATTCCAAAACTAGTAAATAAACAACTGATTGTTCAGCCACTCATCCTGGAGATTCCACAGCTCACCAGTGTGCTAATCACGGCGAGTACGCTGCTGTTTTCCGGGTTATAGGTGATCTGCATCAGCACTTGGAAGGGCAGATCGGAGGGGCTGAAACTCTTCCCGAAATCCAGCGAGCGTAAAATTCTCGAGCCTCTTCCTTCAGACACAAAACCTGTGAGGATCACCTGAAGAGGGGCAAAAAGAAACCACCACAGCCTGACACTTCCACACATGCTTTTCCTCTTAACAGTGAATTCAGGCAAAGAACAGAAAGAAATCATGAATACGTTACGGTCACCCGGGGTCATTAGGAGTTTCAGACTCACCTTTCCGGAGTTGTCCGGGCAGATGGCGATGCCCAAGTGCGTCATGATGAAGGTGTTGTTCAGGAGATCCGTGACATCCTGGAAGGACTTCCCATGGTCTTCACTGGGACATAAGGTTATTGTTATCATCATCATGGAGGGATAGTAACGAAAGGATCCTTGAATCATTTGCTTATTCAAAACACACGGACACACACACACACACACTTACCTCCTGTAGAGTTTGGGCTCACTAACTTTGAACATGAGCAACGGCACCTGATACGTAGTGAGGACCAGCAGCACCTGCATGCAGGAAACACAGCCACATACACACATTTAAAGAAAAGTTGGATTTTGCTGGACTGTAAAGAATTAAATTTTTTTTTTTGGGGGGGGGACGGACACACAACACCACCCCCGCAACTGAGAGGACAACACAATAGCACTTTATTTACTGAGTTTTTGGGGGTTTTTTGGTCATTTTTCTACCTTTTACAGAAGTCCGTAGTGTGAAACAAGTGAAAATGTTGTGCGTGTCTGCTGAGTGAGGAGATGTGATTAAAGCTGGGGTTCCCCCCCTCCCTCTCACGATAGTTATTCGCATTGCCGAGACCTAATATTTGGTGGATTTTGAAAGCATCCACTGCACCAGTCTTGGTTGAGTTTAACGGAATGCAAAAAACATGTTTCCATTTCATTTTGGAAAAAAGCGTTGCTTTATCGAATTGTCTGAAAAGCCATCTCATGCAAGCGTAGAAACTCTTCTGCGATATTTGAATCTATTTTTTATTTTTTTTTGCAATTAACACATTTAAGGTTGCAATTTCAAATTATGCATTAAGCACGTTAATGGAAACCACCTCTCGTTGAAAACTCAATTTTATTTCACGACAATAGAATTTATTTAAAATAAAGCAATTGAACTTTCTGGCCTCTTCGGATCTCAGCCTTACGGGCAGGCAAAAACCTGACACACAATTTTTTATTTTTTTTTCGTGCTAACTTGACTCTGCCAACCTGTGGGTATGAGGTCATTCGTCTCAAAGCTGTGTGACTCCAAGCCCAGATGTGTGTGTGAGTGAGAGACGGTTGTGGAGAAGGTCAGATGGTGAGTGCAGTCTGCTGTTAGCTGTGCACCGAGGCATTTAATAGAGTCGTCTCCTCCCCCAGCTGGACAGACAAACAGCACAGAACACTGGCTTTTAGAAAACTGCTTCTCTTACAACTTTAAGACTTGGAGTTTTAACTCCAACATGCACTCTTTCTACCCTGACAAATCACCTTTGGTCAAACTGCTGTTTCAGATAAGACACAAACTTGAAATCTGTCCCCTGATAAAACCCCAGTTTATTTAAAAAAAAAAAAAAAAAAGCGCCACTACCTCATAGGTTTTCCATAAACATTCCTTATTTTCAGATCTGGATTTTCAGCACTGGAATTTTGCTGACTAAACGACGATGTCAGTTTCTGTCTCTGATATGGAGCAGTGGTCCGTGCCCGATGTCTTTTTGGAAAACACAGCCAGTAAGAATTTGAAATCCGATTCGCCCCGGGTTTTGCGATTCTGAATGGTCGCATACCACAGAATCAGAGCATGAAGCCAAACACAAACACACACACTCGCAGCTCGAGAGGAAGGACGGCTTTAAGGGCGAGATGAACGTCCTCCACTTAGGTCGGGTTTGACTCTCTGCTTCACTTCACCAGCAGGTGCACGTCCACATTTAAAAATAAAAGTTACACCTGAAGCCATAAAACCCCCAGACTTTACTACCATGAGGCCAAACAGGGTCAGGACTTACCTGAACAATCCTTGAGACACAAACTGAAGGTCAGAATTTAAATGAAAGCTCAAGCATGTTAAACGTGATTTAATGATGATCCTCCTGAGGTATTTATTTATTTTTAACAGAAGCAGTATTCTGGCATGAAACGACTTGGGAATGTTCAATGCACTGTGTGTGTGTGTGTGTGTGTGTGTTGTACGCAGAACAAGGCTTCAGTAAATCACAGAGGAGCAAATGATCTGTGATGGCAGAGGTACATAAAACACTCACCCCTGTTCCATCTCCCACCCAGGCCAGAGACACCGAGCCGGAGACGTCACTGAAGACACGCTGCAAGAAACACGGACACAAAGGCATTAAAATGATGGATTACACTTCAGCACACTTATAGCTCATGCTGTGACTGTCAACACAACAGTTCCCCACACACACAACTAGACAGGAAGCACATAGTACAAGGTTGGTGTGTATCTGGTGAGGGTTCACTCTGGAGTTAGTGTGGTAACAGCCACCAGTGACTAGAACAACTTGATTTATTTTCTGAAAAATCACAACGAGACGCAAGTTCACTGCACTTTTAAAAACACACAGTTATGTGATCTGATCCCCTCAATTAATTATCAAAGTCCTGAAGCTCCATCCCCACAAACCAGACGCTGAAATACACAGCAGGGAGCCCGTGTGTGCGCGCGCGCGTGTGTGTGTGTGAGAGAGAAAGGAAGAGCTGAACCCCCTCCTTTTTGCCACTGGGTTCACCATTGGAATGTCTTTTTGTGTGTGTGCACCACATTTTTGTCTGCTTGACACACTGAGAACAGGAGGGAAGAAAGAAAAAAAAAAACAAAAAACCATGAACATCCACTCATACGAGAGAGAGAGAGAGAGAGAGAGAGAAAAAAAAGGCATAAACTGAGAAAAACAAAAGAGACAGACAGACAGATATTTCAGGCAAACTGACAGACCAACTGGGAGAAAGACAGATTAAAAGGATGTCCATTTCAGCAGAGTGATGGACAAACAGGTCGATAAAAAGGTGGAGAGACAGAGTCTGAGGACAAACAGGTAAGCAAACAGACAGAGGGAAAGACAGGCAGACAAACTAAGAGGACCAATTAAAAGAACGAGTCTATTAACAGGCTACTGGACAGACGGATAGATAAACTGATGGAAAGACAGACTGGCAGGTAAACAAGACACGTGAGCAAGTAGACAGAAATAGACAACCAGACAAAGAGAAATAGACTGAAAGACAGTTCGACAAAACAACCTATGGAAATGGAGAAAGAGATAGATGGATGAATGGACGAGAGAGAGAGTGCGACAGAAGGAGAAGAATGAATGGAATGGAGGTTTAAGAGACATACTACAAATTAGGACACCACAGAAAACACACACACCCCTTTACAGGCCACATGGCCCCGTTAGTCCCACTGTCTCCAAGGCAAAAAGCCTTCACAGCATTTCTGCAATTCCAGATTGTTCCCCAAGGACACACAACCTCTCAAACTCTCCATCTTTACACACACAAAATTCAGGTTTGTATTTAAATGGATGAACTTGTTGCCATAAAAAGCAAATTTAAAAAAAAAAAAAAGCACATGTTTGGAGAAGGCAGTGGAAAGCCAAGGCAGTATTCACTCTATCCAAGTGTGAACAAAAGTTTCCATGTTTTGCAACGCGGAGTGGTTTTTACCTCCCTGTCTCCTGCGACCCGTCCAGTTCCTCAGACAGCACGTGCGCTCGGCGTGTTCACAGCACCTGCATCAAATCTCCTGCCAGCACTACTTTTCCAGAACATTCTGTTTTATGTGCTGTGATCGACACAGCCCGTCTCACCTTCTCCCCACTAAAGGAATCAAACAATATAAAACCTATAGAGACTGGAGAGGGGGGAATGGGATGGGATTTATTTTTTTTTATGAACAGGAGGAATATTTGGACTCCAATATCAGAGTTAATACGATCGATGAACCCAGCAGTCAGCCAGCCGTGTGCTGATAATCCTCATCAAAATCCTAAAATTATTTCCTACATTTTCTCTTAAAACAAAAAATTTGAGCTCCAATTCCAATAAGAACAGACTTGAGAGAATAAAAAGAACCACAAAAATGATTGCAGTTTCGCACAAGCTGAAATTAAAGTCATTTCCTCTCTCTCTAATATATATATACACACACACACACATATATATACACACACGCACGCGCACACACACATACACGCACGCGCACACACACATACACGCACGCGCACACACACATACACGCACGCGCACACACACGCACGCGCACGCGCACACACACGCACGCGCACACACACATACACGCACGCGCACACACACATACACGCGCACACAGTGGGGCAAAAAAGTATTTAGTCAGCCACCAATTGTGCAAGTTCTCCCACTTAAAAAGATGAGGGAGGCCTGTAATTTTCATCATAGGTACACTTCAACTATGAGAGACAGAATGGGGGGAAAGAATCCAGGAAATCACAT
>JAOEHJ010000019.1:36516569-36530504 GCA_025447855.1 Potamarius usumacintae | reverse complement strand
ACAAACATGGCCGCGAGGTTTGCTTGGTTAAAAGCGGAAGATTTTGAGAGAATTTTGGCTGCCAGGTTCCGTTGTGTAGCTGTCAATGCTGATTTTAAAAGTAACTAACTCATTCACACGGAAAATAATATTAAATGTGAGAATTTTTTTTTTTTTTAAGTATACAGCATCACTTGCTGATTCATTTTTAAAATATTGCACGATAAACACGCCTCATGTTTCGTTTCAGTCTTCCAGGAAGCCTGAACATGATCACACTGTTTCCTGAGAGCCAGACATGTTTCTGCTTTTCATATTTTTTTAAATCCAGCTGTGATCTGTTCTGTATTGTGGTTTGCCTGAACAGGGATGATGATGAACAGCGAGCCTCTGATGTATGAAACAGTTTCAGCGCAGTGTTGCAATGGGATTAGAAGTAAATGATGTTGCAGGAAGGTTGGAAGCGTTATTATAATAAACATGATGATGTACAAGAAGATGAATGAGAGGGGAGCTTTTCAGTCGAGTCGCTCCGGCGTATTAAAAATGAAAGAGCAACCCGCGGTGTGCAGTCAAACGATTCATCTGAAACAAAAGCGGTCTTTAGCGGCAGCGTGTAGGTGTGCATTCTGGCATGAACATGGCACCATGTGCTCGTAGTGGGTGCCAGGACGCCTCCCGCCCAACACCTGCTACAGAGATGAAGTGTTTGTGTTCCGTCGCGTGTGTGATGGGGCTGATGATAGCTGCTTGAGGTTTGCTTTGCATGCACTCATCCAAAGGGAAAGTAAAAGTGTTGAGCGTGAAAGCTGATGACCTGACACCGTCTAGGTGGTTTACTGGCACTCTATAGTCCGAAGTTTGGGCTCGCAGGTTGATTTTACTGTGCGGGCTCCGATCGCGTCACGTTGGTCATTAATACGCAGTTATTTCAGGTCCAGATCTACCGGTAAAGTCAAACAGAAACTAAAGCACTCCTCTCCTTGCCTGTTATTTTTAGCACCAGAGACATTTTCAGATTTTCACACACATGGTTTCAGAAATAAAACCATGTGACATCAGACAGTCGTTCTCATTTGGTTCAGTTTGTTTCACACTGGATCAGTGGGTGTGATTTTGATTTGAATCATCAGCAACCTCTTTTTGTTTGTTTTTATTTCTGCTGGTCATGCAAGTGTTTTTATTTTTTTTTCCTTCTCTAAATTTACCAGTTAATAGTGTGTAACAAATAATTTGAGGTCCGTTCATACAGGTTTTAAACATGCAATGTGTCTGTGCAATAATGGTGCTATTTCCGACCTATCCGTAAGCATTATTGCACAAAAGCTACAGATCCGATTTCCATGAAACTTGGTGGAAAGGTGTAGCATGGACCAAGGAAGAACCCATTAAATTTTGGATCCATAAATTTAGTCTCCCTTTCCCAAACGTTGCCAGATCCAGCATTTTCCTTGCTGGAAGTTTGCGCCCAAGAATGCCATACATCTTAAAATCCAGTAGATGGCATTAAAGTTCAGTAGTGACAAAACGTAGCCAACGTTGAACTACGATTCCTCCAGATCACTCCGTTCTTGGGTACCAGCAATCCTCTGGGATGCACGTAATTCTAATGGTTTTGAAAATGTATCCAGACGTCGAGTGGTTGCGGTTGCAGATCATCGAAGAGTAGGCTGTTGTCCTTCGTGGAGGTGTGTGCTCTCTCCGAGTGGACTCCGAGCTGTCAATGCATTTTGTTCTGCAGGAAGAGGTCATCTTTATTTTTCAGGATTAACACACGGTCGTATGACTGAAACTGTTGGTGTGTTCGTTATGAGTAAGTCCGTATTTGCCTCAACAGTCCGTCCAACTGTTTATTAGAGACAAATGTTGAGAACTAAAGTGATGTCACGACAGTGATACAAACACCCGGTGCTTTTCGCATCTTTTTTTTTTTTTTTCCTAAAACAAGCGTATTGTCGTAAAACTGTAATTACGCCAGTTATAACCCAAACTGATCAGTGATTGATTCACCTGGTCAAGGACATAACCCCAACTTTTCTTCACTTTTAGTGGAAATCCAGCAAGGGACAGAACGGAAAATGAAGCAGGGAGATGTGAATGGGGGGGAAAAAAATCTGAACCCCAGACCATGAAATCAAGCCATGCTTGTTTGACTGTGGTTAGTCTTTAAATAGTGAGTCTGACAATGTGAAGGTGCTCATGGTAAAGTTTAATCTGGCAGCAAGGAGGGGATCTCCGTCTGGGAGAGCTACATTTAGAACGTAGGTGTAATTATTAACCTCCGTCAGCGACCTTACGATCTGACGACTTCGAAAGACAATTGAGAAATTCTGAAGATTGCTAATGTTAAGGTTCAGATGCAGAAGATGACAAAGATTCACAAAGCAGAGTTTCAGTGGATCTGAGACCAAACAGCGAGTCAATTACAGTTAATCATGTCACTGGGTGTGGGTTTTTTTGTTTTGTTTTGTTTTTGGATGTCAGTCCTCCCTCATAATGTATCTCATTAAATATGCAACAGAAATATCCTTTATAGAACGTTTCAGCAAAGCAAAACAATAACCACAATGTTCTGTTTCCTAAAGCGTTTCCGCTGATGCTACATTTGAAATGTAAAGCAGACAAAGAACAAATACAAGCATGGAGTTGTAGAGTCTACCAAAACACAAGATGATCTGTACACAAAAATGGACAATAAATGATAGTCATGACCGGATCCTGTGAACAAAACTAAGCGTTTCTGATTGTAGTAACAGGGTACTTTGCGTTAACTAGCTTTCAGTGCATCACTTTGAGCTGCTGAATGTTCTTCCAGCTCAAAATGTCCTCTATACACAGCACTGTACATACAATACATCTTATTTTCATAAAAACACACTTTCTGTTTTTGAGCATTGTGTGAGCTCGATCTGTGGATGTTGGAGGTGATTTAAATCCCACTTGTGATGGTACACAGCTCTGAAAGGAATCCCTTCCCCTCATCTATCACCGAGCGAAAGTTATTTACAATACCACACAGACACGTCTGTCCTCCATCAGCCCTGTTATGGCCACTGCTCCGGTTTTACTCTCGCCACGGAGCGTCCTGTTGATCCGACTGGAATCACTTCGCCTTCGGAGAACGACCGAGTTTCAGTGGCCTTCGGTTGTCGTTGACCTGAACCTCCGAGTCCGTGAAAAACACAGAGCTGATGACTCGGGTGATTCTGAAAACGACCTGTAAGCAGGTTCTTCCTGAGGGACAGGAAGCGGTGGTCACGCAGATTGGATCGAAGCTGAGTCAGAGAAATGCGGCGAGGAACAGAAAGGGAAACGGAGGAGGGAGAAGGGACGGATTCACGCTGTTTGGAGAAGAGAGATGTGAAGGGGAAAGGTTGTTTAAAAAGGGATGAAAACAAAAGCAGGCAATAATTGTGTATAATATCGACTAAAACATATAGTGCACCATCATATAAGCCATCATATCTCCCCCACACACACGCACACACTCATCAAAAAGGCTCATCTTTCTACTGGAACATGTTTAGTTTTACTCAGCCACACCCTAAACTTGCAACCTGATTCGTCAGGACGTTTTTAAAAAACGCTTTTCATCACTCGGGGCTTTTCTGAAATCGATTCAACTTTGGAAGCCTCATTCACTGTGCACAAAAAAAAAAAATGCTGACGGTAATGTTTTCTGCCCATGTTGTGCTTCCTGTAGGATTGCACATAAAAAGCGCTGGCGATTGAGAAGGAGAAACAATGTGGAAAAGCAGCCCAACAGCACATTTACTCAATTTTTTGGGGAGATATTCTATTGCTCCAATACCTCACATTAGATATTAATAATGCAAGTCACATTTAAGGTGTCAGAAAAGACAAAAGTGAAAACAGTACTCTGAAAGGAATAGTTTGGGTTTGTTTTAGTTTTACACTCGGGCTCTGGGCCTGACGTAACTAACTGTGGAAGTCGATGGCACCAAAATTCCTAAAATACGTAGCTCAGTATTTATGTACTGTACTTGCTTTCAGTGACCTCGTTGAAACTGTTGGTGTGCTTATACACTCGTGTACACTGTAACAGCATGTCTGTGTGACTGCTGAAGAACTGGATGTTTTTTGTTACCTATATTACATGCGTAGCTGCAGTGTAAAACTTTAAAAAGAAAATGCACTGAACGTCTTGATCAGTCGACTACGCTTAGGATAAGAGCAACACTGTGTGTGTGTCTGTCTGTCTGTCCCACCCTCAGTATTTTTGTACGTTCTTGTGACGTTAAATGCACGTCCATCTCGGAGTCTCATGTCGTTTTGTGTTGCAGCTCTTCACCATATTTGCCTTCGCCACCACTGGCGGATACCAGGGGTCCCTGGCCATGGCACTCAACTGCCCAGATAAATCTCAACACAACATTACTGTGCAGTTCAGCTATCCGTTCAGGTAAATCACAATCCGATGATCGCGCTGTCATTATTTTTAACAGTTCTCCACTGTCAGGTGCTGCAAGTGTGCTTCGATGTGAAATATGACCCCGTTCTAGGCTTTGTTGCTGTTTATGCTTATTGTTTCTACCGTAACAGGTTACACAAGCTCATTTGTATGCGCCACATAATCTTTAACATTCTGAGGATTGTCGTGCCATTAGAGGAGCTTCAGGACAGAAGGTTTTTTTTTTTTTTCCCCCCCTCCCACTTGGAAGGTTCTTAGTAACATGGTGAGCTGGGTTTACTTTGCTTCCTCCACTCCTCCATCAACTTCAAGACAGAGAAAATAAATAAAAGGTGGTGAGGGAACTACTGTTGACAGCTGCTATAATGTAAGGGATAACTTGTTTCGTGGATGTTCCACAGCATTAAATGGAACCATAAATGGTTAAAAAGCAGGACGTCATTCATGAATCAGTAAATAAATTTGTCAAAAAGTGCTGTGGTAAAACAATAGTTTTTTCCTATTCGAGCATTTCCTGTCATGTTTTATTCCTGACACAGAACGGATCGTTTGCAGTTTGTCTGCTGTCAGTCATCAGTCTAACTAAACCTGTTGCTCCTGCCTTGTTTGATTAGATCAGTGTTATTTAATCTGATGAACAGCGTGCACTTTCTCAGTGTAAAGCTCGATTTAATATCAGACCCGTCAGTAACCATCTGCTTTGTCACCTCTCTCTTTGTTAGACTTTCGAGTTTGTCGTATCGCATCCCGCAGTGCAACAGCAGCGTCGCCCCCCTTGAGATGTTCCTGAGAGGGGATTTCTCTTCCTCCGCTGAGTTCTTTGTGTCCGTGGGCGTCTTTGCTTTCCTGTACTGCACCTTCACCCTCATTCTGTACCTGGGCTACCAGCACGTCTACAGAGAAACCACCCGAGGACCTATTGTTGTGAGTGAGCGAGAATGGAGTCTGTGAGATGACAATGCACTGAGAAATACTCTTCCAAAGCACAACACAGAAACATTACAAAACGTGTGTGTGTGTGTGTGTGCGCGCGAGAGAGAGAGGAATACCATTGTTCTTAATCCAGTTTAACTCCTCCTGTTTCCTGCAGTCGGGATGTCAACAAAAACAAATAGTTGATTTGGAATACAGCTTCAAATCGGAGGTGCGTTACTCATTTAGCTGTTCATTTTAAGAAAGCTTGTTTAAAAGTTTTCACAGGGACTGGGATCCTGCGATCCCGCAACATGCTTCCAAACAAACACGAGCAAACGGATGTGAATCAAACATGATGCTCATGGGACATAAGACGACGCTGTACGATGGATTTACAGTGTTGATTAATTCATCCTGGGGAACTGCATGGTCAGGGTTGGGGCAGTGAAATTGGGTTACAAGTTTGTTTATATTTTGGGAAATGGGACCAAATAAATTTGCAGGATTTTTGTCCATCGCGGGTTTTATATTTAACTTTCAAAAAAAAAAAGTCACCCGACCAGTTCAGGCCATGCCCGTTGTATTTGGGTTTAAAACAACAGGTACAAAGCTTTGGTTAGAGTTTTGTAGCAGGGATCTGCAGATATGCAGGAACTCGCATGTGTAAACATGTACAAATGGGCAATAAAGATCTGCTCCTTACTCTGTTGGTGTGGATTTTTTCCATCCAGGATCTGATTCTGACTGGGCTCTTTGCGTTCCTGTGGCTCGTCTCATCCTCTGCATGGGGAAAAGGTCTGACTGACGTGAAATATGCAACCAACCCTGATATACTGCTCAAAGATTGCCAACCACCGTGTGAGCCCAAACTCTACCCCGCCATGGGACGCCTTAATTCCTCTGTGGTGAGACAGACATCTCTTTGGGGGGGGGACATGAGTGTTAACTCTGTGTGTGAGAGTATGAGTGAACGAGAGAGAAAGAGACACAGTACAAACCTCTACCTTTTTTTTTTTTTTTTTTTTTAGGTCTTCGGCTTTCTCAATCTCATCCTATGGGCAGGAAACTGTTGGTTCATCTTTAAGGAGACTCCATTCCACAAGCCTGCTCAGTCTTCCTCCAACATGGAGCAGGGAGGCAGCGCCTAATCGGATAAGGCAGACTCCTCCTCCCGCTCCTATCAAGCCAATCAGAAATTCGAGAATGCCATTGCGGGTTCACACAGACTCGTCCTAAAGTAAAGTAAAAGTTTGATATGATGAGGTTTTGTCTCTCGGTTGGTCCAGTCCGGCTGCTGTTTTCACTGTGCAGAACGTTCACGCTGCCTGTTCAGTTTTGGGTTTAAGCAGAAAGCATCCGTCTCGGTCGTGTTGCTCAGTGCAGGTGTTCTCTATGTGCCTTAAATTGTTTTGTTTTTTTTCCATCGTTACTAATCGTTTGACGTTCACTGACTATACAATTGAGTGCAAAAAAAAAAAAAAAAGTCTACCAGCAGCACAACAGACGTGTTCCTACATCATAATAAATAAGTCAAATGTTTGTAGTTAAAAAGCTAAAATGATCAGTTCAGAAGTGAGCATCCCCCTTTCTGAATGTGATTTTTATAAATACAGATATTCTCGAATAAATTTGTGTGTTCTGTATGTTCATCCTTTACTTTAGAACCATCTTTATTAAAGCTGAAGTCGCTGTTTGTTTTTTTTCAGTTATATCCTGAGGTGCCACTATTTAGCCACAACGTTGACAATTTTTCATCCCTTGTTCCAGCGATACGGGAGACGCCTGAAAAGATTTTTACACAATAAAATGCACTCAGTAGAAACCTGATGCCAGCCGTGCAAGTGTGATTTTACTTTCACTTCACAGTGAGTGTGGTCAGAATGGTTCCTGCCATATTGTACTTCTTGTTTTGTTATTGTACTGTTCCTTGGTGCACATCTGAAGCCACTCAACCACCAATATACAATAACGTCCGTCCCCTCCCCCGCTCGGATTTTCTTGTTAGCAACGTTGGTGCGTCTGTCTATCCATTCCAACTCTCTGCCAGATCTACTGGCACATCTTTGCTTGTTTTTCATGTCAAAATCAGTTTGAACTCCGGTCTAGATTTATTCGAGAGCCTGTGAGGATCCACCCAAAACAGTTTTGTGTTAATCTGGGCCTCTTTTGTATTGTCTGTATTACAGGACACGCCTAAATGTGATTTTTGAAAAAGGATCGGGGTGCACAAACTTTTGCACTCAACTGTATATGCATTTCTCACTGACGTGCATGTGTGTATATAAAAACGTGTATACACGTGCGTGCACACACCTGCGTGCGCTAATAAGCCACTGGACTGTTTCTTATAGAACTGTTTTGTTTGGGGTTTTTTTTTTTTCCCCCCCCACATTTGACACAATTTGCTCTCGTGCTTTTCTCTTTGTACCAACTGCAAGCTTTATGGTTTAGAAACTTGCACACACAACGTGCCTTCAATACACACGTGCACTTAGACCTTCCACGCTTTAACATCTCATCATTACAGAGCATGAAAATGTTTTGGAATATTTATTCTACGTATTCACTGGGACTTCAAATAACACTTTCACACTATTTAGAAATGACTCTTGCACTCGACTCCAGATCTTAATACACTTTCCCAGTGCGTTGTGTTCAGTTTATTGAAGTTGTATGAGTTTTTGAAGAAACAAAACCATTAGAACCGTTAAACACCTAATTTCCTTTTTTTTTTTTTTCTTCAAATATGTTCCTGTTTATTCAAATCAGAAACTTGCTTGTACACTTTTTTTTTTCTGCATAATTCCACCAAGCAGTCAGAATCGTATCCGTTGTGTCCGTGTGCATGTTTTGCACGATTTGTATGAAGTACATCACATAAGAAAATCTGAGGCGGTTCCGGTCGCACTTTGCTTTTCAAACAAATTAAAACTCAATTTGATTAAGCTTTGTGTTACTTGAGAGTAGGCATGTGCTGATGTTTGATTTGCAAATTACAATAACAGCCTCGGTTTTTTAAACTGGTTTACAGTGTTGTATTTTACTTGATTTCTAACCTATTTCTCAGTTTTGAATTAATTCATGAACAGAATTACAGGATCCTTTTCTCTGAAAAGGACACGGAAACATTCTTGTTTAAATCTGGATAAAGTAAGGATCCTAAGAAGACTGGTGAATAAAACACAGGGGTAGTGATTAATTTTATGTTAACATTTACATATTTTGTTACTGATATATTGGCACATGTCTAAATAAATGAAAAAGATAAATGAAAAATTTCATTTATAGCCATTTTACAGTCTTGTAAGTGTTGTGATCCTGTCGAAGGGGGATAACATGATTACAAGTCACGGTCATTTCTGCTTCTTTTCAGGTTTCTTTTAGTTTTTATTTGTTTTAAATATATATCTCTGATTTTGCTTTGGGCTGTTCTTTTCTGCCTTCTCATGCAATATGAAAGCTTGAAAAACACTGTGCCTTAATCTCTAATCATAGCTTTTTTTTTTTTTTTCCTTTTTTTTTAAATAATATAACGATTCACGGAATATTTTTCAAATTGAATTTTGCTATTAACGTTAAATTAACATGAAAAGAAGTGGAGATGGAGGTCCATTCTGTCTCAGCAGTATTTAAGGGAAGCACATGTGCCTGTTTTTCATATCACCTTGGCTCTCGGATGTTTTAATACTGCCTGGATACACTTTAGGTTCAATGTGGGTGGTCTGTGTTTTTTATTTTTTTGAAACAGGTTTGTGTCATACATTTCTTACCCTGTATTCTGTATCAGGTATAAATTACATCAGTTCAGTTTGCATTTTTTGTTGTGTTGTAAAGTATTAAATGAAGAGAGCTTTATTGCTGGGGCGTGTGTTCTATTGAACAGAGAAACTGCTGTGTGTTTCTATCCACTTGATGGGGGTGCAGTCCGTCCAATTTAAAGATCCTAATCATTTTCATCCAGGGACGTAACAATTACCTCCGGTCACGGTTTCAAGGAAGAAAAATTATAACTAAAACGACTCCTTCTGTCTAAATCAAGAACAACCCAAAGCAATGTGCATATTTGTCTCTTTAAATCAGTCAAATTGCTCCAGGAGTTTAATATTGTAAAAAGTAGAAGTGTCACTGTAGCCAACTGTGTGCTCGTATCGGACGTTGCTGTTGTATTTTTACTGTATTGCTTATGACCACGCAAGTGTCACTTAAACATTGTGAACTGCACACGGAAGCATTGCACGAATATTTAGATGACTGATGGTAAAGCTTCTATTATCTTTCAGCAGAGTTATTCCTCCTCGTTAAAATCTTGATGGAGTAGTTGATAATGAACTGTTCCTGTCTTCGTACTCACTCAAATCATGTCGTGTCTTGACTGATCAGCTATGTTTGGACTCAAGATGAAAATACCTGTTTTTGAGATGGTCGAGTCTCCATTTGAGCCTCAGGAGCGTCTGCCATGACGTAATCGCTTCGATCCTCACGTGAAGAGACGACTGCAATAAACCACAAAGCCAAAAGCTACAGAATCAACTCCAGATCTTTAATTGACATGACTTGCTGAAATAACTAATACAAATGCCCAATTACCTTTCATTCTCATATAGCAGGATTACTAGACGTTATAGACATGTAATAAATATGTAAGTAACCCTATATTACAGAATACAGTCCGGGCCAGACCTTTATAGCACTGGGCTGTGAACTTACAACTTTCATTCATCATTCAGTGAATACTATTTCAGAATATATAAATCAAATTATACAAAAACAAAACATACTTCCATGTTTCGCTGTCGGATTGATAAATATATCAGATAATATTCATGTATAAATACGAAGGGTGTGAGGATTTAAATGATTTTAAAAACTCTAAGGTCAAGCAGCTGGGGGGAAAAAAGTTTCTTTAGTTGAGGAGAGCATCAAGGCCATAGAAACACTTCTCCATCTTTAAAAAAAAAAAAAAAAAAAGTTCCTCTGCTCTGGGAAAGGGCAGACCGATGTGGTGTATACTACTGCCACCTAGTGGTCTGGTGTCAAAGTTGCGACCCGATCTCTCCTGCGCATGCGCGAACATTTCACGCCAAGCGTTAATTCATAGCGCATGCGTACACGACGTCACGTGTGATAATTTTTTTTTATTATTATTCTGTGCAATAATGGTCCAACAATGTGAACTATTGTTAAATAGTTACATCAACTATAATTTATATGACAAAATATTCACAATAATATAAATATATTGCTGCAAGCACCGATCTGCAACGAAATGCAATTTCTTGCCAAGCTCGATAGACCGGTGGGGTTCAAACTTAATTTCCTTTACCTATAAAAAAACAGCACAGTCTGTCAGTTCAGATTTATTTTATGACCTCTTCAGATATTAGACTCAAATGTGCAGAGTATTATTCTAACGTTCCACCAACACAAAAGGTCAAAAGTAACATTACTTACAGGCTGTTTGTTCAAACAGATTTGACGTCATTCCGTAAATGGTGAAAAAACTGCTCGCTGAGAAGAATACGCAAATTGATGACGTGAAAGTTTAAGTCTTCTGTGGCTTTTATCGGTTGTAGGTCGGGAATTACAAACAAGTTGCAACTCGGCCTCGAACGCAGCATGGACATGCCAGTCAAGTTTTGTGTGAATCTCTTTGCGTAAACCAAACTCTGCCCGGTGAGGATTGATGGGCATGTGGTGGGCATATTTTACAAATCTCAAAATATTTTTGATCAATATTGCGATTCTGATTTTGCGAAGTCGTTTGCCACCAATCTCCAGGAAGACAGGCCAAAAAGATTCAAGGATTAGTTGGAAAAACTAGGTTTCACATGTTATGCATATTATCTGAATGGGGCAAAATGGCTCAAAAGGAAAAAAAACTAAATTGTCACTGCACAAGAGAAAATTATTTTCCAAGCGCTATACTGTATATCGTCTCATGAACAGTGTCCGCAAGTGGCCATTTTGAGTGAGGTTGCAGAAGTGACTTGTGGTTCCTGAGAGAAACACGCAATCCGTGTTCCTTGACAGACGCTCCATGTTTCGCTGTCAAATGCCTGCGGAAACCTGATTGGATAATGGTGGTCAGATTTGATCTCAGTTCCTGCAGAAAAGTTATTCGTCTGTAACTCCGCCTGCTCTTGATTGATGACCACGCCCCAGACTTTGCAGACATCTTCAGAGAGTGTTGTACTGAATATGCCCTTGTGCTAATTGATTTCATCAGTACTGAGATACAGATGTTTGAGTAAACCAAGTTCTACTCCTCGACGACTGATTGGCACGTGGCGGCCATATTGTTTGCAAACCTCATCATGCACTTGATCACTGTTAAAGTTCAGACTCATTTGTGAAAAACGTGCCAAAGATCAACAGAATAATAAATTACAAAATTAGATACTGTATATTATGCAAATTAGCTCAAAATATTAAAAGTGGGCGGAGTTTAAGAGTTCTTGAGGCATTTTCTGTTCGAGAACCATCACCTGGCTGAATTCTGCCTCTGTGCTTGGACCCCGAGCAAATAAAATAGAAATTAACGTACTGCGAAATAGTTTAACTTTTGGAGGAAGAAATAAAGTTAAAGGAAATGAAATGTCCTATATTTCATATTCCCTCTATTCCATAATTGCTCTAAACGAAACTTTTTTTGGTTCACACGTTTCAGGTTCTTTAGATTTCTGAGAATCAGGATATTTTAATAATATGGAGGAACAAAACAGAAGAACACAGAAACGCACTTTGCGCGCACGCGCACACACAGGGCTGCTGCCTTTGCTCGCGGGAGCGCGCAGTATGACGTAAATGACTCGCCGCGCCGTGATGATGGCGGTGCGTGAACGCGCAGTTAAAGTAATGGCTGCTCTGGAACGGCGGGTGCCTTGTCTCGATGATTTCGTGGGTCAAAGCTGGAGCGTTTGGACAGAGAGGATTAACCTGACAGCATCGGACGGTGAGTGATCACGTTTCCGTCTGTTTAAACTCGTATTTCGGAGAAAAAACTCGTCCGGATGTGGTTTATTTTCGCGGAAAGCCACGGCATCCCTGGCCAATGTTACCCAAACAAAGAACCTGCCAGGTCCTAGCGCTGGCCGGTTCCCCTGGTTTCCCTTAGGTCCTCTTAGTACATACTTGCTCTGTGGAGAAGGTTGCTTGAGATCACTTCACGAGTGACTTCCTTTTAAACCGTCTCTTTGGCTTAAAATACAAACACGGCCGGAGGGGGGGAAAAAAAAAAAAGATGACACGAGTGTGGAAAAGTCAAATCGCACAATGTCGTATTTTGCCAAACAAGAACGAACAACTTTCAGCGTAGCCGCTTAGCTTAGCCACAGAGCTGACTGGAGCTCAGGGTTGCCAGATTGTCCGTAACAAACGGCAAGATTCTTAATCAAATCGATCTGTAAATGTTCAGACTGGATGCAGTTTGATTTGACTGTAAACGTGTAGAATATTCAGATGCTATCTGTGAGGATTTGAAACTCTTAATTGCTTCGAGTTAAACCGTTGAATCTGGCAACTCTGCTATATTTTCGGGTCCTTGCCTCTCTTTCTGGACTAGACAAGACGCCGGTGATACGTTATTTTTTCCCCTACCGTTATTCCGTCAAAACCTCGTCTCTTGTGCGAGGATTGGTTAGTTTCATCCTGCCTTCTGGATCCTAACTGGCTAATAGTTGTACCTCGCGAGCGGGACGGTGTGTCCTAGCCAATCATAGTGAAGGAGGCGGAACTGTGTCGGAATACAGGCGAGGAAAAAAAAAATATATAATATATATAACGCACCGGTGATGGAGTTTTTTTTCCCCCTTATGCTAGCTATAACGCTAATAGACCTTAGGAAGCTAACAGAAACGAAAAACAAACACAACCCGTCTTTAGGCGCACAGTGGCCTGTTTTTTCTTCACACTAATCAGCCAAATGTTTCTATCCTCCATTGTTAATCGCCCATAAGTGGCTCGGTTTTCGATATTTGGAAGGATTTATATCTTTTCTGAGGACCGTGTCAGCTTAGCCTGATGCTCGCTAACAGAAACCGGGCTCGTATTGTCTCTGGCAGGTCTCCAGGTGCTTTAAAACGCTGCTTGGTTTGATTTTAGGGGCGCCGTGTCCCACCCACAGCCTTGGTTGAATCTCAAATGGCTCCCTCTGAGACCTTAAGTGCACTATATGGGTCGGAGACAGCGTTGCAGTGACACTACCCTGCCCTGTGTAGTGCACCTGTAAAGGGAGTGTGGGGTGATTTGGGTTGAAGCACTTGACACCTTCAACACAACACAACACAGACCTGGAGCTGCAGGTACACAGGGTTGGACTGAAGCGAGGATGTGCTCAAGACCTGATTTCTTACACGTCCACGTTTTCATGGTCATGAGCTATTTGGGGATTGAAATAAAATAAAATAAAATAATTTCCAGAAACATGACTTAATCCTTTGAAAATGGTGCTTGAGAACTAGTCTCCATCTCATGATGATGATGAATGTCCCTGATTTCTCTGAGCAATCTGACCAATATGCTTTTTCCAGATAGTCATCTCATCTCATTATCTGTAGCCGCTTTATCCTGTTCTACAGGGTCGCAGGCAAGCTGGAGCCTATCCCAGCTGA
>JAOEHJ010000019.1:36450529-36461780 GCA_025447855.1 Potamarius usumacintae | reverse complement strand
CACTAACTATTACACCTGAGGAACCAGATATCGGAGTCCTTGAGCACTGCAACTTTTTTTTTTTTTTAAATTTCCCCCATTTGTGTGTTCTTGTCCTGTTTTGTGTTTGTTTGTTTGGGGGATTCTGAAAAATGCAAAACTGAAAATATGAGCATTCTGTGATTCATGTGGGGATTTTTTCCCCATTTTCAATCTGTAGATCTGTATTGTTGATGCTCAATAAACATACTACAAAAAAAAAAAAAGGCGGCAGAAGGGGTAAAAATAATAATAATAATAATCATAATCATAATCATAAAATACCTTTTCCTTCCAAAAACGGGCTCATGTCAAGGACTTCTGGAAAACTAATATAAGTGTTTAGCTTCTTCTTGTGACCAGATTGCCTAGAAACAGGAAAAAGAACAACCTCTGACATGATATTCAAAGCAATTCTCTACGGAACAAAAAGAAAAACGAGGGTTCACAAGAGTTATAGATTGTCTTACATTTCAAAATATTAAAGCAGAATCAATATTTATGAATTATTCAGCCTGTTTTTAAGACGATTTTACACATTTCAAGTTTTAAAATTCCGTATTCCGTTTCGTTCGAGAAATAAATGCTTAAAATTATAGATATTAAAAAATAAAATCCCAAGAGAACAAAACTATTTCAAGCTTGAAATGAGCAAGAATTGTCTTGTGGTTTAACAATCATTTCTGGTTTATTGTAATCTGATTTAATTTAAGAAACTCTCACTTCTTACAGCCTATATTCTCCTGCAGTGGTTCTCAATCTGGCAATCGTGTACAATATTCATGCTTTCCCTGCTCTCATCTCATCAGCTAATTACCAAGCCTGTACCGAGGCTAAACGTCATGAGTTAGAGAGGGAAAGCACCAGTTACGCAAGGATGAGGATTAAGAAATAATGTTCTGCTGAGACTGGAAAACAAACCTGACCAAAAAGTCATCTAAACTACAATCAGAACCAATCAAAACTTCACCGCTTACTCATTACTATGAATGTGTGTTTCCAAATGTTTGACTGGTCCTGTACAAAGTATTTATTAAATCTGTGATTGCTTGACAGAAACCTATTCCATGACGATAAAGAACTTCATCCACTTATAAAAGACCCAATAACTATGAACAGGTTAAACTGACGAGTGTGCCTTTATGTTTTATTAAAAATCTCTCTATCGTAAAATATAGCGTTCCTAATATTCTCTGAAGAATCTGTTAGATTTTAGTCGCAGAGTTGCAAGTCATAAAATAATAAACCTGCACGTAATTGGGCTCTAATAAATTAAAATTTTGACAGGTTCAGTAAATTTACCTATCAAACACAAAGCGCATGAGCTGAAGGTTGAGAGTCCGTGGCAGGCTGTGGAGCTTAATCCGACGCGTGGCGCATTGTTTGCTCTGACAGCTTTCGCAGAAGTAGCGGTTATCCCCGTCTAACTTCTCCTCCTGAACATCACCAGAGAAACAACAAAGACACGTCAGTCTCATATCACATCACATCACTGCAACACTCTCAAGAAAACCCCTACAAGCCCAAAAATCAAAAGGTTCTTGGGCGTTTTTTGAATAAATTAAAAGCTGAGATCATGCTACAGTTGGATGAGTGGTGAAATGTTCCAGTCACTTTTCCAAATTAATTACACCAAGCATCACATGCTCATCATGTTCACAGCCCCTGATAGCTTTTAAAAAAGTTTAATCTGGTTTTTTGAGGACGGTCTGCAGTCTGGAGGCATGACGAGGCAAAGAAGGGTTACCTTGAGGAACTCGGTGACGCACTCGGTGAGGTTTTTGTGCCCTTGTATATTGAGCTCCAGCTCGTAAAACCGAGACGGTAAAGCAGACGATCGTCCGCACTGGTTACATCTGTCGCAGGAACATTTATTAAAAAAAAAAACAAAAAACAAAACATATGTTAATAACAGTGTAATAAAGTGTAATGACAATTTAAAAAAAAAAAAAAAAACCTCAGCTGCATTTCTTTCTTAAAATTGCTCACATGAATACAAATTCCACTGCCAAAGTAATCCTACTCTAATACACAAAACTCAGACATGTACAACACAGTTTAATAAAGCAAAATAAAGAAAATAAGTGATAAAAAGTTCAAGCAGGCTCCAAAACTAATATCAAAGCGCATAAAATCAAACCCTGGGCTTTACCCCAGGGAAACCATGTCTCAAATTCTTTCCAAGTCAAGAAAATTCTTTATTTTCGAACATTATTTAGGTGTAGCTATGACATACTGCTGATTATAACCAGCTCTGTGCAACAATTAATTCTCATTATTATTTTTCATTCAAGCTGCAGAATTTATTATTTTATAATTGTGACCACAATGCAACAGTTCTGCAAATAATAAAACTGTACAGCTCATAATATGATGATTGAAAATTAATACTCCAGAGCTCACAACAGATTTATCATCCGAGATTTAATTCGACACGGTCGGGAAAACATCCTCCCACTCGCCAAAGGTCAAACGATATACTTCCTACTCAGTGTTGTGAAGGAGTGTGTGAAGGATCTTACACAGTAACATAAGAAAACTGTCCACAGAACTGCTGCTGAATGACGTTTTGGAGGTTTGGATCTTTCTGCTTGGACAGAGTGTCTTCCAGGAGAGAAAGGAAGAGTTTGGAAAACTCCTGTGCATCCTAAAACAGTGAATCAGAAGAGGGGTTGCGGTTCGTTAGGAAAAGACGGTTCAAACAATGAGAATTATTAGCACTACTCAGGCCCGTCATTCACGCTTAATATTTGATACACTGCATAACGACAAATCCATTTTTTCCTTTCAAAAATGTCTGATGCCCACAATTATAGACAAAACCTGTCATTTGAAGATGGAGATCATTAGGATTACCTGCTGTTGCCCTGTATCGAGTCCCAGCGCCTTCACCAAACCCGAGGGGTCGATGTACCTTCTGTTGCTGTTCTGCAGCAAAGCAAACAGGTACTGCAGGTGTTCACATATCGTCTTCGGCTCATAATCTGCGGGACAAGAACAGGATCGTGACACGACTTTACCAATGACCCCTTTAACCGCAATATCATTTCCACAGCTCCCTCAGTCCAGATTACTGACATAATTATTTAAATGGATACAATAACAATCTGGTTATATGTCAGAGCGCTTTTTATTTCTTAGATTTCCACCAACAGAACACATTAGGTAGGTCCAAATGATGAACCTACTTGTGACTCCAAAACAAAATTTTGGGCACAGACCCTATGCTTCATGGACCACTGGGGGTCACCCAGACCCGACACAGAGAACCAATTCTCATCGTTTACAGTGGTGCTTGAAAGTTTGTGAACCCTTTATAATTTTCTGCATAAACTTGACCAAAAACAAGATCAGATTTTCACACAAGTCCGAAAAGTAGGTAAAGCGAACCCAAGTAAACAAATTTTTCGTCTACTTGGTCATTTATTTATTGAGGAAAGCGATGAAATATTACACATCGGCGAGTCGCAAAATGATGAGATCCTTTCCTTTCAGACCCCCTTGTGAAGCAATAACAGCAACTAATCATTTCTGGTTCCTGTTGATCAGTCTTGCACATCAGCTTGGAGGAACTTTAGCCCATTCCTCAGGACAGAACAGCTTCAGTACAGGGTGGGTTTCTTCACACAAACTGCTCACACAACAGATTTTTTCAGAAGCCTTTGAGCTTGCGCAAACGATTTTTAGCCAACTGTAGACGGGCAGCAATGTTCTTTTTGGAGAGCAGTCGCTTTCTCCTTACAATCCTGCCATGTACACCATTAGTGTTCAGTGTTCTCATGGTGGATTCATGAACATTAGCTGGTGTGAAAGACCTTTAATTGCTTAAAATTTACTTTGGGCTCCTTTGTGACCTCGTGGACTCTCATACATCGTGCTCTTTGAGTGATCTTTGTTGGTCAACCAATTCTGGGGAGGGTAACAGTGATCTGGACTTTCCTCCATCTGTCTGACTGTGGATTGGTGGAGTCCAAACCCTTCAGATTGTTTTGTAACATTTTCCAGCCTCAGGAGCATCAAAAACTCTTTTTCTGAGGTCCTTAGAAATCTCCTTTCTTGGTGCAATTTTCTTCATACACTTCCACAAACACCGGCGAGTGGCTTAGCGGTTAGCGTGTTTGCCTCTCGATCGGGAGATCGCGAGTTCTACTCACGGTCGGGTCATACCAAAGACGATCATAAAAATGGTGCCTACTGCCATCTGGCAAGGCACGCTGTAATAGAGATGCGAGTGTGGAGTCAAACTCTCGCAGTTACCGGAAGACACGCCCCCCACTGTAATATAGACAAGAAGCCGAGGGCTACGAAACAGAGATCAGCGCTGCCAAATGCGCCATGAATGGTGCAGGAAGGACCTTGACTTCCACAAACATGTTGTGAAGGTCAGACTTTGATAGATCCCTGTTGTTAAAATAAAACGCTCACACCTGATCGTCACCCCATTGACTGAAAACACCCAACTTTAATTTCACATTCAAATGAACTGCTAATCCTATAGGTTCATATACTTTTGCCACTCACTACAGAATCATTGTTATAGCGAATCATTGTTATAGCGAATCATTTTCCTCAATGGATAGATAGATAGACAGACAGGCAGGCACCGCTGATACAAAATAAAATACAAAATTATAATGAATAGGATAATTACAACTATTTACAAGATCAGAATCGATATCAAACGATTATAATATCCAGGAGTGACTCTTAAAAATATGTACTAGTAAGTATAAGGAGCCAATTAATTTTTAATTTAGAAATTTACATTATTGAGACGTCTCTTGAATGTTTTAATGGAGTCTGAGTTCCACAGTTCTACACTTGTGTATTTAAATGTGCGCTTTAAATCATTTGTTCTTGGATTAGGGGGAACCAAGTTGTTTTTCTGTCTTGCGTTGTAACTGTGGAAATCAGAATGTCGCATATAGTTTGCGTCAATTCCTTCGAGTTCGTTGTTTAGGCACTTGTACATCAAGGTAGCTTTATGGTGTTTCCTTCTTCAAAAGCACCAAACAATCTGGAGGTGAACAAAAAATGACCAAGTATAATAATATTTTTGTTTCTTTTGTTTAACTGGCTTCTCTTCATCTACTTTTAGGACTTGTGAAAATCTGAAGGCGTTTGAGGTCATATTTATACAGAAATCTAGAAAATTCTTAAAGGTTCACAAACTTTCAAGCACCACGGCTTACTTGCATGCTCAGAGCGCATGCTTTTCTATTCACAGCAGTGACGTAGAGACTCATAGTACAGAGTGTGCGGGTGTTGAAAGCCGGGTCACCTGACTCTGTGTTGTGCACCTCAGCTCGGGAGTTGTGACACTGATAAAGCATCCGGCGCAGCTCCAGGTTATGGAACCACACCTGGAGGAAAGTGTTCACGTAACACGTGGCGCCGAGATTCGTCAGGCCCACAAATGTGTTCTGCAAAAAAAATAAAAATAAAATAAAAAAATTTAAATAGAAATAAATAAATAAATAAAAAGAGGATCAATTCATTAAAAAGTGTACCACCAATATAATTAATACTCCATAATCTTTGAAGTGTTTGGACTGTGAATGATGTAGTTTTGGTTGAAACATGCAACCACTTCAGAAAACGTGCAAAATCATTATCTGGACTCTGCTTTCTTGAAAAAGGTCCTGAACACCCTTGATCATCATCTTCTTCTTCTTCTTTAGGGCATCTATCAGCATTGCATCATTTGAATACATTTGAATTTACAGTCATCCTTGAACGTTTGTGAACCCTTTAGAACTTTCTATACCTCTGCACAAATACGACCCAAAACAACATCAAATTTTCACACAATTCCTAAGAACAGATACAGAGAACCCGATTAAACAAACCAGACAAAAATTACACTCTGTCATTTATTTATTGAGGAAAATGATCCAATATTTCATCTCAGTGAGTGGCAAAAGTATGTGAACCTTTTCTTTCAAACATCCTCATGCAGCAATAACCATAACTAAAAGTTTGCAGTCACTGTTGATCAGAAATATAGAAAATTCTAAAGGGTTCACAAACTTTCAAGCACCACTGTACCATTTAGTCAAGTAAAATTTACAGTCGAAGCTGAATTTTTTTTTTCTGTCAACATGCTGCTAAAATGACCCTATTGTCCAAAAAGTACAATACAGGTGCTCTTTAGTATGGTGTACTGAAAATCATAAAAATCAGAATTTAGAAACTTAACATGAGAAATACTGCATCACGATTTATTTTTCATTCATCTTTCTGTTAATATTTGTGCTGCCTGTGGTAGTATAAAATGTAAAGTGACATGCTTAAAATCCAAAAGTACGTGAACACTACAAACATAAGACACAATTATATTTCACAGGAAACTGAACAGTTTTTCCCCCCATCAGACTTTTTTTTTTTTTTTCAATCAAAACACTGCTGCACAAACCTGTGTAAAAGTCAGATTATGCTGTTTTGTGCATTTGACACCCTCGATGCACTGAAGAATGGATTATTTTTTATTTTTATTACAACGAATAATCATAACATAATAATAAACTTTTATCAAGCACTTTTCATACATGTGGTTGCTTAAATTACTGCACTTTCAAGTAGTGACAAATGACAAAAACCAAACGTACGAGCAAAATATAAACATAATAACTGGTAAACTTGCTACACAGCTGTGTGGATGCTGAATTTTACTGCTTTTCCTCAAAAAAAAAAAAAAAAAGGGAACTGGTACGTAAGAGTTGAGTGATCAAATTATTCCTGTGGAAATCCCCAGGACTCCCAGGTTTCCGCTTCAGCGTTTTTAAGGAAAGGCTTTTAAGAAAAACAAACCACAGAGTACGGCGAATCCAAACGCGTAACATTCATTAATCCAGAGTAAAGGGGTGTGGAGGATCTCGAGTCTATCTCAGGAATGCCTCAAGGCAATTAAAGTCACCAGTCCACTGTGTTTTTTTTTTTTTTTTTTTTTTTTTTTTTGGGGGGGGGGACACTCAGGAAAAACATACCTTGTCTCTTCTCTCAGAGTTTGGGTCGTCAATGTTGTGGAAGGCATTTTCATCAATTTCTCCCAGCCATGATTGTTCCCCGATTCCGACGAGACAATTTGGGTTCCCTTTACAGTTTCTTCTGTGGGACAGAACAGGAAGCGATTACGCAGATTACATTTCACACCTTGAAAAAGATGGTGCAAAAACAAGCAGGCAAAGCCAAAGTACAGCTGAATAACAGCGATGAATCTGAACTGACGTCCAAATTGAAAAATTGGTCCAGCGGTCTGCAGCTGCACTGATTTCTGACATAAACCAAAGAAGAAAATGCTTAAAAATAATATTGCCCTGGGAAATCATCACACGACAAGTGATATTGTGGGGTACGCTCCTGAAAACAAACCAGCTCAGAAGGAAAACAATATCAGCAGGAAATCTCAATAAAACACCGCCATGAAAATACACCCAAACACAATTTAGATCCTGCATGGTTTCCCCCCCATAATGGGAGATATAAACCAGTCCCTCACCAGCCTCTCTTCTTCTTTTATCTCTTAAAGGTAACAGAAAAACCAAGCGGCAACCTCCGGTCCTGAAAAGCGAAGCCAATGTGGAAGTGCAAAAATCTGCAGCTCCTCGAAAGGCCATTTAAGGCTGGCTCCGAAAGCAAGTCAGCTCCCATTCTGCATTGTTTACAGACACGCTTTCAGCAGCTGCCATCCTAGTCACTTTGTTTTATCCACCATCATGGCGGACACTCGTGACATAGCACATTTTGATCATGTGGTCACAAGTCATCTATTCTATCTTCATGATCCCCGCCCCTTTTTCAATTTATGGACGAGCCGGGAGTGAGGCAGAGTCAGGCACTGCCCGCTGCCTCCTTATTTGAGCTTCAAACCTGCGCTTCTGAAATCCTCTGAGTGACACCACAGAGGCTTTGCCCATCTATTTTTTTTTTTTTTTTTACAGTCAATGCAAAAATAAATAAACAAACAAACAAACCCCACACAACTTGACATTATCCAGAGAAACAGGAAAATGCAATATCTTCTGTCCTGAAGACTTTCTATTGGTGGAAACATTCAGGCGACTGAAATGAATCGAACACCCTTTACAAAATATGGACGAGTCACGGAATACAGATTCACGGAAAATAAAAAATACAATACAAAGGACGGATCTTTTATTCACGGATGTGTGATATTTTCCGTGAAATATAAATAGTAAATCAATAAACATAAATGCGGGTAAGATATTTTAATTATGAACTTTGGCAGTCCAAACATTTGTTTTTGACTTTTTAATTTGTTTTATCCGTGATACATCATCCGTCTGAAATCCGTAACCAACCTGAAATAGACCAAAACGTCTGTGACTAATCCATAAATTACTACAGCGGTGACTACAATTATCAACAGTCCATAATTATTGACACCTTTTCAGATTTACCAATAAAAAAAACAATTAAATTCACAAAGATGAGTTTCAGTTACAACAGTTATTATCAGTTAATTATAGGGCGGCACGGTGGTGTAGTGGTTAACACGGTCGCCTCACAGCAAGAAGGTTCCGGGTTCGAACCCAGCGCCCTGTGAGGGCCTTTCTGTGTGGAGTTTGCATGTTCTCCCTGTGTCTGCGTGGGTTTCCTCCGGGTGCTCCGGTTTCCCCCACAATCCAAAGACATGCAGTTAGGTTAACGTGGGGCAGCCTTGGGCTGAGGTGCCCTTGAGCGAGGTACCTGCTCCCTGGGTGCTCTAGTGTGGCTGCCCACTGCTCTGAGTGTGTGCGTGTGGTTACTGCTTCAGATGGGTTAAATGCAGAGGATGAATTTCACTGTGCTTGAAGTGTGCACGTGACGAATAAAGGTTTCATAAATGTAACTTAAGTGCACGACAAAATAAATACTTAAAGGTTCCTTTCAAGTTGAGATTAAATGCAATTAAATTCACATTTTCATCGAGTGCACAGAGTTTTATTCCTTAAACAACAAGGATTTGCATATTCAGGTGTTGTGACATCACAACCCCAGATGTTCAGGAATTTATATGTATTTGGCATAGAAGAAGAATTTAAAGTGACGGTGTGTGTGTGTATACCTGTATGGCTGTGTGTCCAGCAGAACGGTCTCTTTACTGCCTCCTGGTTCTGCTGGTGCTTTAACCTGCGCCTGTTTCTGCACCCAGCAGAAATAACGCAGAACCTCTGAGGGTGATGTCACCAGAGAGAAGAGTGCACTCTTCTTTCCAGCACTCTTGTATATCTGAAAATCACCCACACACACACACCATTAGACACTACTGCTGGTGTTTATCTCAGTTTCCTAGGAAACTCTTTGTATAGTAGATCTCTCTCTCTCTCTCTCTGCCTCATCCTGACTTTGTATTTTTCCGTCCAGCTGTTGAGCCAGTGGTGCGCCAGCTGTCTGAGACACCTCCCAGGCTCTGTGTGTGTCCACGCCTCGCTGTTCCAGGACTCTAGGTGAGGGCGGAGCCAGTGCTGAGCGTCGTTCACTCCCAGAGCCTGCAGCATACACACTGCTACACCTCTGCACACAGGTGTGTGTGCGTGTTAGTTAGATTTTTGAATGGAGAGGACATGGACATCTTTTACATCTTAATGAGGACACAGTGTCTCCACAAGGACGGGGAAGAAAGCTCCTTTTAGTTACTGATGTTACAGTTACAGTGAGATTCACTGATCATGATGTGAGTGGAAAGTAAGACGTGTGTGTGTGTGATTTTAACTGTAATCTCAGCTCTTTATCTGCAAGCAGGATGAGTATCTCCAGTGTGATGTCATAGCTGTGAGGATTCACACACACCAAGAAATTCAGTAACTCCACCACAAAGCGCTGCTCCATATCTGACTACACACACAAATAATTATACACTGATAATAAATGGATTTTTAAATTATCTGTAATCATTGATTATAGTGCTGTGTGTGTGATTACCATGTCTTTATGCAGGCAGGTGTGCAGCGAGTCCAGCAGGCTGTGTGCGATGGTGTGTGTGTTGTTGAGAGAGGTGAGTGTGTGCAGTGTGATGATGGCTTTGAGGACACACAGCTTCTGATCTAAAATGCAATGCTTCAGGAAGTCCAGCAGCTGAGTAAAGAACTCATTCAGGCTCAGGGACGCGGGGATACACTACACACACACACACACACACACACACACACACACACGTGTCTATCTGAGTCACTATGATTCAACACATATGCATTAAAGAGTAATGAATTGCTCTTTATGGGAATATTTATTTCCTTGTTAGGTGTGTGTGTGTGTGTGTGTGTGAGAGAGAGAGAGTGAGTGTGAGACTCACCCCCGGGTCAGGGTACATGCTGTGGAACCACTCCTCCTGTAAGAACTGTTTCAGGAAGTCAGACAGCAGTGTTACAGGTGTGTGTACAGAAGGAGGTGGTGCTAGTTTGGGTGGAGTAGGGGGCAGGGTTGTTTTAATAGGTGGGAGGGGCTTAAGTGGCTGTTAAAAGAAAATTAATCTCAGGTAAAAGGCTAACATAATGCATAAACATAGTTACATGTGTACACAAGAATGTGTGACAGACCTTCAGTGTGTATTTTGGTTTTTCTGGTGAGGGTTTCTCTGGAGGAGGGGGTGGAGTCACTGGAAGGGGCAGAGTTGGGCTTTCTGTTTCGGGTGATGTTTCTATAAGGTGTATGCTTAACTCGTCATCTTCCTCCTGATTCAAACTCTGCACATCAGTCACTTTCCTCTGGGAACAAACAAACAAACAAACACAATCAGTTTAGAAAATAATCAATCAATGTCAAGATTTCTGTAAATCTACTTCGCCAAAAACATCCATTGTTCAAAGTGTTATAGAAATAACATTCAATTGAATTGAATAATATTAAAAAATAAAAAGGCTTCAGATATTGTTTATTTTATTAATTTGTTTGGAAACACCCTCTAATTCAGTGGTTTTTCATTATTTTAAAATTTTCTGAATTGTAGATTAATACATTATGAAGAAATATATATGAAATTATTTGGTAAACAAAAAAGTGTTAATCAAACCACAATATGTTTTATATTTTAGATTCTTCAAAGTAGGCACCTTTTGCTTAGATGACAGCTTTGCACATCTTGGCATTCTCTCAATCAGCTTTACAAGGTAGTCACGTGGAATGGCTTTCAGTTTACAGCTGTGCCTTGTCAAGAGTTAATGTGTTTGAGACCATCAGTTGTGTTGTGAAGAGGTAGAGTTGGTATACAGTGAATGGCCCTATTTGAGTACTG
>JAOEHJ010000019.1:36357586-36374826 GCA_025447855.1 Potamarius usumacintae | reverse complement strand
TTAAATCAAAAGGTGCTTCAACAAAGTATTAGTTTAAGGGTGTGCACACTTATGCAACCAGCTTATTGTATGTTTTTAATTTATGTTTTTCCCCCGAACAGATTTGTTTTTCAATTGAATTGTACAGGTTAGGTTACATTAAAGGTGGAAAATGTTTTGAAATTATTTATCATGGTCTCATTTTTTACATCAGAAAAAACAGTCATTTTAACGGGGTGTGTACACTTTTTATATCCACTGTACAGGCGAATTTGTATACATGCATTAATTAGGCCTAAATAATGTTCAAAAAAATCTTATATCCTGCTGGTACGTTCGGCTGTAAATGCTTTCAGTAGCCAAACCATGCATGACTGCTTCTGGCAGTCATTTAAAATGTGGCTATAAACACCATGAAGGAAATATACATATTAGCATATTTTAACCTCGTTTGTATATATAATTAGGTGCCAGACTGAAAGAACCAGATCAACATCACAGTAATTGTGCAGGTGTACGGAACTAGAGGAGTGATCCTAACTAACCAAGCTTCTGGCAGTTCATGAAAATGTAACAATAGCCTTTATGAAGGAGAATGAAAATTAGCATATTTTAGCCTCATTTGCATATATAATTAGGTGCCAGACTGAAGAAACACCTGTCCATCACGGTATATGTGCTGGTTTACAGGTGTATGGAACCAGAGTGGTGATCTGATGGACCCAAACCATGCTTCTGGCAGTTAATGAAAATATGACAATCTTTATGAAGGGGTTAAATTTATTTCAACCTCATCTGCGTATAATTGTGTTCCACACTGAATAGACCCCAGAACAGTGTTTTAATTCTGCCAGTGCCAGACAGTAGTATTATTAATGCGTAAATGCAAGCTGCCAGACACTTAGTCATCTCACCAAAGGTGACACATTTGCTCTATACTTATACAAATACTGATAAGGGGGCCACCATTCAATATCCTGTTGTCTGGAGTGTGCGTAGGTTGAATATATCCATATTTAAACCAGAGATTAAGCAATGTGTATTAATTTATGTTTGGAGCATGTTTAGACATGGGAGAAATTAATATCATTGAAGCAGATTATGAGCAGCGTCAATAAAAAGTATAAACAACTCCCACCTAAAAAGGTATGAAATTTGAAAAAGAAAGAAAGAAAAATGGTGCATTCATTGATTACGCAACCGCCATACTGACCGCTGTCTGAACTCACTACATCTACACATCTGAGATATACTTAGAAGAAGAGCAATTCTTATTTATTTTTCCTGCATTTCACAGCCTGTCAAGCTCTGGCTTTCACCATCCGTGGCATGATTGAGAAGTTCCAGGTGTACATCCCGTTAATTCAGGGCCTGAGGAACCCGGGCATGCGCAGCCGCCACTGGAAGCTGCTTTCTGAATGCCTCAACATGAACGTGATGCCCAAAGCCAGCCTTACGTTCTCCCACTGCCTGGACATGGACCTGCTTCAGCACGTAGACGAGATTGCAAAGGTTGCAGAGGTGGCTGGCAAAGAGTACGCCATTGAACAGGTAATGTAACGGAATAGAATGTCTCTACGATGAAATAAGCAACAAAATATCATATCGATTAATTTGACTAATTAATGTAAAACTTGTGTATGGTTGTGCTTTCCTCATGCTGAACAAAAGACACTTGAATCATCATCTGTGCAACGAACAAAACAAGAAGAAGGGAAAAACACAGATATGAAACGCATGTATAAAAAAGGATAAAAGAGGCAGGATATAATTTACATAACCCCAGCACTTATACAAAAGGAAAAGTCATAAAAGGGCCTGCTGTTGTGGGAGAATAGCCAACTTCAGAACATTGCACTGGTATGACGCGTCATTGCCACCCTTAAGTTGATTATTTTCCAAAACCTTGGAATGACAAAGAAACCCGGAAAACATAAAGATCTCTTACTTGAAGATTGCCTGTTACAATAGAGACTCCCTCCATAAAATGATCCGGAATCATCTCTTTGCAGAAGGCTGAATCATATCAGTGATTATTTGTTTTTCTGTGTCAAATGTCTCCTTAATCCATTTATTATTAGCCTTGGTTACAAGGTCATTGAGTTTGATTAAGGAACACCTTCTGTTCTGACCAGTCACATCTGAGAATGCAACAGCATTATGGTATCAATGCAGCTGATCAGATTAACAATTTCCATCTGTGTGTGATTAGGCTCTGGAAAAGATGCAAAGCGAGTGGTCATTGATCATGCTTGAGGTTTTACCGTACAAGGAGACGGGCACCTACATCATGAAGAGTTCTGACGAGGTGTCGCAGCTCTTGGACGACCACATCGTGATGACCCAGAGCATGTCCTTCTCTCCCTACAAGAAGGTGTTTGAGGATAGAATCAACACTTGGGAGAGCAAGCTGAGGATGACTCGGGTATAACCATGATATTTATCCCAATTAACATTTCCCACTCAATTCTAATCTGATCTACGATCAGGTCTCACCTCATAAAATAAATTTAAAACTATCTTTGGGTGTCTGATCGCTCCAGTACGTTCTGAGCATGTTTTGATTAACTCCCGTTGGCAGGATGTGTTGGAGGAGTGGCTGATGTGCCAGCGCTCTTGGCTCTACCTGGAGCCCATCTTCAGCTCTGATGACATTAACCAGCAGCTGCCCGTTGAGGGGAAGCGATACCAGACCATGGAGCGCACCTGGAGGAAAGTGATGAAGGCCGCGTACGAGAACAGTAAGGTAATTTTGGGCTCTCGCTCTCTCCAGCGTCTTCCGTTTTAGGTTCTGTATCTATGTGTGTTTTTATAAAGTATGTGTGTGTTTTTGCTATTTTATTTGTCTGAGTGTGTATTTACATGTGCATACCTGTGTGTTCAGTTATGGAGCTATTTATGGTGAAATGGGTGTAAGTCTGTTTTTGTGTGTGATTCTCTCTCTCTCATACACAGGTAATTGAGCTTTGCCCGGATCAGCGTCTGCTGCATAATCTGGAAGAAAGTAACAAGCTGCTGGAGCAGGTGCAAAAAGGACTGAGCGAATATCTCGAGACCAAACGCGGAGCCTTTCCCAGGTCAGAAATCTATTAACTATCATCAGTGTGTAAGGAGTAAAACACTTCTGCACATGCTGTTAGAGGAAAACAAGCCATGTCAGGGTGTCAAGTTAGTTCCTGCTATTGCTGATGAATGAATATAGTATTGCTAGAAACAGTTGTTCCCTCAACAATCTCTCTTCCCCCCCCCCCCAAAGCACAAAATGCACTGTCCTGAAAACTCACCCAAGGTAGAAAACTTACTGTTACAAAGCACTTCAGGAGACTCCATCCACAAAAAGCTACTTTCCATCCAGAAAACGTCACCATATTAACAATTATTCCGTCTATGTTCACTGGATATGAGCAATCACACGCTCTGATTGGCTACTCTACTACTAGGCTATCAGCTCATATACAGTGAGTAGAGAAAAACAAAATAGCGGCACATGTTGCTGAACCAACCGAGGACGAAATAAAAACTCTACTCGAAAACAAAACCCCAAAAATTATCAGGTATTTAAAAGAAACAGAAATAGCTCAAAGAATTTTGTCCCGTCTCCCCAATGTTTCCTGTTCCACACTCCAGCCCAGTTGGTGGCAGTAATGCACCTTTAAGTTAAAAAAAAAAACCTAAAGAAGAAGACCCAGAATGTATCTCTTTTTTTTTTTTTTTTAAATTTTCAGGAATTATTTTTATTACATTTATCCCAAATTGTTTCTGTCATTTCTCCGGTTCGTTTACGTTCTAAGTGGAAACGATTTTGTCGGATGTTTTGTATAAAATTTTTATTTATCGAATTTTCAAAAAATAAAAATGCTCTGTTTCTCAAAATCCAGTGACTGTGGATAGAATAAAGCAGTTATTCCACTCAATCTCATCGTACATGGCTTATAGCCAACTTGGCGCTACGTTCCTCGTCGGCTATCAGCTCATGTACAACCCGATTTCATGGAATAACTGTTCATTATTCATTTATAAACCTGTTAATTCTTGTCCTTCAGTTCTGTGAGCATCTACAGTATCAGTCCCTATGAAGGAGCTGCTGCTGTAGAAATGAAAGCACATTAGAACGAGCGAATTGATATAAACCTGTTATTTACAGCTGTATTACTGTCAGAAAATTAATCAACATCATCTGACCAATCAGATTCAAGAACTCAGCAGTGCTGGAGCTTTGTTATCTTTATACAATATCATTTCGTGTCATTTACGATTTGATATTTACTATGACGGTTAGTTATAAAGGTTGGACCGACATGCCCTAATATTTCTTGTTCCTGGATTTTAGATTCTACTTTCTGTCTGATGATGAGCTATTAGAGATTCTGTCTCAGACCAAAGACCCGACAGCAGTGCAGCCTCATCTACGCAAATGCTTCGAGAATGTTGCACGGGTAAGTCTGCCACAAGTACACACACACATAGTTACACCCAAATGCACATTAGTAATTTTAAATGAGCTGAACCAAATCCAGTAAACCTCCTTGAGATATGACTGTAGTTGTTGTTTTTGGTCATGTACAGCTCCAGTTCCAAGAAGACCTGCAAATCACACACATGTACTCCAGTGAGGGAGAGGAAGTCCAGCTGCTCCACCCCGTGCGGCCTACTGGGAATGTGGAGAACTGGCTGGGTGATGTGGAGAAGTCCATGAAGCTGAGTTTGCGTGACAACATTGAGCGTTCCGTCAAGGCTTATCCAGAGGTCAGTCTATCAGTGACAGGCCGGAGTTCTCGTTATTTCAGCATTTTTGGTCAACCGGTGTTACAGGGTTCACACAAGCTGGTCCTCTCAGTCATTTTACACACATGGAGACTTTAAATTGATACCCTCTCGTGTAAAGTGCATAACGAGTTCACTATTATATTACAAATACTTGTCCAGTGAAAGGTGTCTCTTTTCTACTCTTTTCGAAACTAAAAAAAAAAAAATCGGAAAAATTTCATTCTGAAGCATCTGTGTGAACCTGCAATGTAACTAAAATCTCCACATGCTTCCTGTAACACTTCCTGTTTCTTTTGGATTCTGTTATTTTTATTCAGAAACGTTAAATGAATTTGGGTATCAATTATTTTCCCGCTTTGTCCAGGTGCCCCGTACCAAGTGGGTGCTGTCGTGGCCGGGACAGGTGGTGATTGCTGGATGTCAAACTTTCTGGACTGCAGAAGTTTCAGAGTCTCTAGAGAAGGGAGACCTCGCCAAGCGCTTGCATCCTCAGCTCCAGACACAGGTATGATGAGAATCCAGTTATGATTTGGTGTTGTACATGTGAGAAGAATGAGAGAAAACGACAACTGTGTGTGTGTGTGTGTGTGTGTGTGTGGGGGGGTAGCTGGGAGACCTGGTGCAGCTGGTCCGAGGCCGTCTGTCGAAAATGCAGAGGGCTGTTCTCTCTGCTCTCATCGTGATCGAGGTACACGCTAAAGACGTGGCTGCCAAACTGGTGGAGAATGCCGTGTCCAGCGTTAATGACTTTGAGTGGATCAGCCAGCTCAGGTTCGGAGATTGCTAGCATGTGCTTAGTGGAAATGACTCCTGTTGAGTGTTATGATAGAAGACAAGATAATACCTGTAACGCATGAAATTGTGTGTCACGTGTTGTGTTAGATATTACTGGACGAGAGATGATCTCTACATCAGGGCAGTGAATGCAGAATTCCTCTATGGCTACGAGTATCTCGGGAACTCCGGGCGACTTGTCATCACACCACTGACTGACAGGTAAAAAGTAGAGGAGGGTCAATATGGACATGACCTGCCATAGCCATTCAGTTCACACAGACAAATCAGATCTCAGCTTTCACTTGTGTACAAGTGAAATCAAATTTCATTTCAAGCTTTGAAATATATCCTGCTTTCTGTGTCTCACCCAGGTGTTACCTGACGCTGACTGGTGCTCTTCACCTGAAGTTTGGAGGCGCTCCCGCGGGTCCAGCTGGCACAGGGAAGACCGAAACCACGAAAGACCTGGGCAAAGCACTGGCCATCCAGACCGTCGTCTTCAACTGCTCTGACCAGCTCGATGTCCTCGCTATGGGAAAATTTCTCAAGGGTCTGGCCAGGTTAGACATGCTTACCTGGTGCTCTCTTTAAGCTGCTGTGCAGGCACTGAAGGTACTATATATGTATGATGTGTGTGTTTTACAGTTCTGGAGCCTGGGCGTGTTTTGATGAGTTCAACCGCATTGACGTGGAGGTACTTTCTGTGGTGGCTCAACAGATTACCAGTATCCAAAAAGCACAACAGGCCAGAGTGAGTTTGAGTGCACACCCAAACACACGAGTGTCTCTAGGATTGAAGTTGGCAATCAAATACTAGTATAAAGTGGTGTTTGTGTGTGTTTAGGCAAAGAGGTTTGTGTTTGAAGGCTCAGAGATCCCGCTGATTCCTTCCTGTGCCGTCTTTATTACCATGAACCCAGGCTACGCTGGCCGAACTGAACTGCCCGACAACTTAAAGGTACGCTTCCATCCCTTGTATTATTTCCTCAAACTCATGATAAAATGAGTCTAACTGCAGTGCTCGTTGCATTTTCGCTGTCATATTCGCAATAATGTTCTGTAATTCCCTCCAGGCTTTGTTTCGTCCTGTTGCTATGATGGTCCCCAACTACGCCATGATCGCTGAGATCTCTCTGTACTCGTTTGGCTTCAGCGACGCAAAAGTCCTTTCCAAAAAGATCACCAGCACCTTCAAGCTGTCCTCTGAGCAGCTCAGCTCCCAGGTTTCATCTTCTATGTCGAAGATGGAGGAATACAGTGTAATGTAAACGTTGTGCATTGCGTCTTTTAATATGGGTGCGTATTGTATTGTGTTCTTTGTTATGTAGGACCACTATGACTTTGGTATGAGAGCTGTGAAAACCGTCATCTCTGCTGCAGGAAACCTGAAGAGAGAGAACCCTGAAATGAATGAGGTGATAGTCGTGTTTTTGTTAAAGTCGGAATTTTGGAGGTTTTCACGTTTTTATATCCCGTTATAAAACACACAGTCCATCATTCATTCATTTATTTATGTGCATGTTACTGCTCAGTCAGGTCTTGATTGTGATGTACAGTATGTTAGCAACTTACGGTTGCTTTCCAGGACATGAGTCTCTTTGGATACATCTACCCAGTCACATTTCAGCCAGTTCCACAAACAATCAATAATAAGTCATAAATTGAGCAACATGGTAACGTCGATCTGCTTCTCCAGGAGCTGATCTGTCTGCGTGCCATCAGAGACGTCAACGTACCCAAGTTCCTGCAGGAGGACCTCAAACTCTTCAACGGCATTGTGTCTGATCTCTTCCCAAAGATCCAGGAGGAGCCCATCGACTACGGCACGCTGGAGGAGTCGATCCGTAACGTCTGCAAGAGCAAGTGCCTGAAAGACGTGGACGGTAAGAGTTTTGGATTCTGTCAGAAATTGTTGCAATTGACAAAGCAAATTTATTTACACGTCTTCTAATATTTTTACTTCTTTTTTTTTTTTTTTACCTTTTTTTCAGGTTACATTACAAAGATTATTCAGCTGTATGAGACCACTGTCGTGAGGCATGGCTTGATGCTGGTTGGGCCGTCTGGCTCGGGCAAAACTAAGGTGACTCCAGTCGCTTCAGTGACGTTTCAGGCGATGGTCTTGATTTTGAGTGATTTGGATGGACTGTGATGATTTTCATACTTTTTGCACTCTTGATGGATTTGTTGTTGAACCAGAAATCTGTTTTAATCCCGGTTTTGTCCACAACACAATGAATTAATTCATCACAAACTTCTCCAAGAGGTCACCAAACCCATCACCTCATACTTTCTGCTTCTGTCTCTCAGTGCTACGAGGTGCTGGCGGCGGCCATGACGGCGATGCAGGGTCAGCCATCGGTCAGTGGTGGAGAGTACCAGGCTGTTCATACGTACGTCTTAAACCCAAAGTCCATCACCATGGGGCAGCTGTACGGAGAGTTTGACTTGCTCACACACGAGTGGTGAGTGTCTAGCAAACCTTGTGTAATTTGGGAGACGTTGACATGATAGCCAATGACATATAAAGTATATTATTTATCTCAGATATGTGACACAACTCACTAAATTACTCCTGTCATTCACGTTCAGGACTGACGGCATCCTATCGTCGCTGATCCGCACCGGAGCTGCTGCGATGGACGAGGACAAGAAGTGGTACATGTTTGATGGGCCGGTGGACGCCGTTTGGATCGAGAACATGAACACTGTGCTGGATGACAATAAGAAGCTGTGTTTGAGCTCGGGGGAGATTATCAAACTGTCAGAAGTGAGTTCCAGTTTACTGACTTCTTAAACTGGACACGGCCCATTCTACAATTGCGGGTACATTTCAAGTGTTGAAAGAAAACAAAAAATGAGTCGTCGTCAACTCTGTTATTGTTAAACATTAACAGAACCAAAGTTGACATGTTCCACCATTTTGTGTCTTAATTCCACGTGCTGACCTCAAACTAGCTACCACGTGGCATGTATAAAAACAGAATTTTCTGGATTGTAATCATATTATTGTTTTTAAAACGTGAGCGAGAGATTCACTCCAATATCACAATCACAGATTTGACGAATAATGAATCTACTGTTGGTGTGTTCTCAACATTTTGTTCAAATTAATGACCGAAGAAACACAACATACTTTGCTGCCTTTCTGAAGTTTCCTGCCAGAGGAAGTGACATCACTCAGTGCAGGTGTCATGCGTATTATTTAAAGTCTTTGTGAATTTTATGCGGTTTTATAACAGAGTTGACAAGAACATTGGGACGGATAAAAAAAAATTATAATGCAGAAAATAGACTTTCAATGCAAATGATTTTATAGCAGTTAAGAGAATAAGCCCCCAAAAAACAGACTGTTAGACTGAATCACTTCCTGTTTATTCGAGTTGAATGGAAGAATCCGGAGTCGAAGACAGCCAATAATGTGGGGAGCCATTTAGTTAATGTTTTATGGATAACTTGGCTCGAAAATGTATATCAAGCATCGCTATTGGTGAAAGTTTGTCATAATTTGCATTATTGTTCAAAACTGATTCAGTAAAGATTTCTTTTGTGGAAAATAACAAAAGGTTTATCTCGGAGACGCGAAATGTACCCCGAATTCTAGAACGACCCACGTGGTCTCTTCTATTCTCAGGCCTCCAGCTTCTTCAACTGTGTGTGTGGTGTTGTTTGTTTGTTTGTTTTGTGCATTTTTAGTCAGTATTAGTCCATCTCTGTGATGCTGTGTTTCTTTTTCGTTTGAATCTTGCTTATGCTTGTGTCCAGGTGATGACCCTGATGTTTGAGGTGCAGGATCTGGCTGTGGCGTCCCCTGCCACAGTGTCCCGCTGTGGGATGGTGTATTTGGAACCCAGTATTCTGGGACTCTCTCCGTTCACTGAATGCTGGTTACATTCCATCCCTCTACCCCTACAGCCACATGTCGACCAGCTCAACTCTCTCTTCACACGATTCCTGCAGGTGAGTCAGGGACAATTTCTCATGTAGCGAGGAAACATTGGTGAAACTATTTGTGTACGTTTGTAGGAATACATCCAGACAGGGAAAAGCTCCGACAAGGCGGTGTGTATGGGTAGAGTATGTTTTTGAGTTTTATCTTTGTTTGTCCACAGGATTCGATCACGTTTGTGAGAAAGTCAGTGACCGAAGTGATTCCGTCGATGGACAGCAACCTGACTTGCTCTTTGCTCAAACTGTTGGACTGCTTCTTCCAGCCGTTCATCCCACAAAAGGTGCATGAAGTCAATCAATCTTTTTCTTTTCTTTTTTTTAAAGTAATAACATCTTGGTCTTTATATACAGAGTACATGTGCATTTTTTAAACAGATTTCTCTCTCTCTTGCTCTCGTTCTGTTTGTGTGTGTGTGTAGGGAGAGAGGCCTCCTCCTCAGGAAAAGCTAGACCGTGTGTGCGAGTTGATTGAGCCGTGGTTTATTTTTTCTCTGATATGGAGCGTCGGGGCCACAGGAGATGCTGACAGCCGCCAACGCTTCAGTGCCTGGCTAAGAGACAAGATGACACAAGAAAAAGTACCGAGTCCCAATATCTCTTCCTTGACAAACTCTTAAATGAACTCCAGACATTTGAGAAGTACAGTACAGATATGTATATGTAAGGACGGGTTGATGGTCAATTTCGCTGGCACTTGTGGCTAGTGACAATAAAGGGTTGATTCATTCATATGAGATGAGTGTGATTTTCTGATTTCAGTGCAAACTTGACAAAATGTTTCTCTGATCGTGATTGAGAAACCAGATTTTTAAATGGTCAGCCTGTTTGTTCTGTAGATTCAGTTGTGTTTCCCGGAAGAGGGGCTGGTCTATGATTATCGACTGGATGACGCAAGCATCAGTCAGCTGCATGAAGATGAGGAGGATGAAAATAGGACGGAGGTGAGGAGGCTCTTTGTTCCTTCTGTTGCAGGAAATGTTCGGACTTTAGAGACAGGAATTAAATGAAGTTTTTGTTGTCCTGGCATATCAAAGTAAGCGTGACGTATTCATGAACTGTTCCTGGAACATCTTATTTTGCAAGGTGCAATGGGTCAACTGGATGAAATACGCCAACAATATCGTCATCACTCCGGAAACCAGCTACGCAGACATCATCGTGCCAACCGCCGACACAGTGCGCATGTCTTTCTTGTTAGACATGCTTCTGTCCAATAAGAAGCCAGTATGTAGAATTCAAATTTATTCCGTCATGTAAATCAAAAGATGGATAAAAATAAATTGGAAACTAGTGTGTGCTCTTATGAATGCACGATGCAAACAGAATGGAAATCCTGCACTGAACGATGTGTGTTTTTCAGGTGCTGTGTCTCGGTCCTACGGGCACGGGCAAGACCCTGACTGTGTCCGATAAGCTGCTGAAGAACATGCCATCTGAGTACATCACCCACTTCCTTATGTTCTCTGCCCGCACCTCCGCCAACCAGACACAGGACTACATCGACAGCAAGCTGGACAAGAGGTCTGCTTCACTGAGAATTGAGCAAAGGAGTTCGATATAGAGCAATCATGAAAAAGATCTCTGATTCAATACACACCACGCAGCCCTGAACATGTTGCTTCTTATATTTCCGATGAATTAAACATTGTCCAGATTGTAACCGTTATGGTTGTGTGTAACAGGCGGAAAGACGTTTTCGGTCCTCCAGTGGGAAAGCATTTCATCTTCTTTATCGACGATCTGAACATGCCGATGTTGGAGACGTACGGTGCCCAGCCACCCATCGAGCTCCTGCGCCAGTGGATGGATCATGGAGGCTGGTACGACCGGAAGCTGATAGGTGAGCAGATAGTAAGATAAGTCCTCGATCAGTAATTCATAACTGAGACACACAGACTGTGTATCTACACGCATTTCCACTTCAATCAAAAGGATCCATTAAAATTTTAACTTCATTCAATTAGAGCATGCATTACAGATATAATGATCTGCTGTTTTAAAAAAAAATAAATAACTTGAGTACACTTTGTTTCCCAGGAACATTTAAACAAGTGGTAGACATAAATTTTGCATGCGCCATGGGTCCTCCTGGTGGAGGCAGGAACCCAATCACCCAACGCTTCACACGCCACTTCAACTACCTCTCCTTTACCGAGATGGAGCACTCCAGCAAGAGAAAGATCTTCTCTACTATCCTGGGCAGCTGGATGGGTGAGTTGGGTCGGGGACGGTTTCGGAGTACCTCATAGACATGAGTGCTTTACTGGAAAATGTGCCACTCGTACTTTTCATACCAACTACATCTGGGACATGGAGAACCAGAACCGGGACATGTATCTCAAGATGCCACTCGTGAAGATATCGATTAATTATTTTGCTAAATTTGTGAATGTGTCTATATAATAAAAAGAAAATCGCATGTTGGCTTGAAGATATGGAGTTTATCTTCTCGTGTTGAAAAACTCGCAATTTTCAGACAAAATACATCGCGGATCTGAATGACATACAGTATTTCCCGATATTTCACTCCAGTGATGTCACTCCCGGTGTTTTCCCGCTGACTAGATGCGCATTGTCAAAGTGGTGAACTGGTTCAAGATTAAAATTCTTTTCGGAAACTTGCATATTTTTTGTGTGGATGCAACATAAAGAACATTACACGGTGGTGCGAAGATATGAAGTTCGTCTTCTCGTGTTGAAAAATATCATTCGTTCACTTCGCTCACTCGTGATATATCCACTCGCCACTCGAAGATAAACTTCATATCTTCACGCAACCCTGTAACATCCTCTGCATAGTATAAAGACAGAGGTGATTTATAGAAAATCCTGCTTGCTGATTGGTCAAAAAATTCGGACTATTTCTCAAATCACCTCGAACGACTCGGCAAAATGGCGGCAAATCGCTTCGTCACTGTAAGTGAGGAAGAATTACAAATGATGAAAAATGCTGTTCTTAAAAGTGCTAAGGATGCTACGAAGTTTGGTTTCAGACTATTCAAAGGTACGGTGGAATTGTGATTCATTTTCTCGGTTTCAAAACAAAATATTTTACATGAGTCGGCATTGATAAGTGACGCAAGTCTGCGTGCGTTATATTTGCATGCTGCTTTTGAAGTTTGAACAAACTAATTTTTTTTCAAAACACAATTTTTTTTAAATCTGCAACTACCACTATGAAGAAGATATCTACACTGTGTGTGTATCGATATACAGTATCTTCATAGTGTCGTGTTGCGTCTCTCTGCTCTGACATCGGATTAAACTTTGCAGTTCATGATCAGGCTGTCACATTTCTATATGCCTGTTTTACATTTATTTTCTTCAGAAAAACTTCCTGAGCTGATGCCGTTGAATGAGACCCTAGTCGATGCCACTGTTAAGGTGTACTCCACCATCACCTCTGGCCTCCTGCCCACTCCAGCCAAATCTCACTACACTTTCAACCTGCGTGACTTGTCCAAGGTCTTCCAGGGTGTCCTCATGGCCGATACTGGAAAGATTCAGGTATAGGAAAAGTGTTTCACGAGCATCCGAAATTATATGACATGGTGTATGAGACGACTTGAAAGAGAGGACACGTGGCAGCCATTGTAGCTTACTTATTCCAAGGTTAATATAACGCACAACATTGCCTTTTTTAAATCATTTTTTTAAAGCTTAGTGCCTGCTTCTTGCCCCAGGACAAGGTCCATCTCCTGCGGCTGTGGTACCACGAGAGCTGCCGTGTGTTCCAGGACAGACTGGTGAGTCTGGAGGACAGGGACTGGTTCGATAAGCTACTCCAGGAGCACGTTGAGGAGTTCGGCTGCAGCTTCCAGGAGGTGGTGCCCTGCCAGCCGGTCCTCTTTGGTGACTTCATGAACCCTGACTCTGATAACAAACTCTACCAGCTTATTGAGGACCAGGAGAAGGTTGGGACACGATCCATTAGCTGTTTACACAGAATAATATTCTAAAACAAGTATTTGGAAAATAGTAGAGCACAGATTATTTAAAAAAGTATTCTTTTAGGTGACGCTTAAAAAAAAAAGTCATGTTTATAAAATTAAAGATAATTATGTGGTGTATGTTTTATTTCTCTTATTTATTATTCTGCATATTTATTTCTCTTAATTTTCTTTCTTTCTGCATCCCTTGTGTGTTCAGCTGGTCCAGGTAATGGAGGAGTACATGGATGACTACAATCAGATGAGCACCGCAAAGATGAAGCTCGTTCTCTTTATGGATGCCATCCAGCATGTGTGCCGTATCGCCCGCATCCTGCGCCAGTCGCTGGGAAACGCCCTTCTGCTCGGATTGGGCGGCAGCGGGCGGCAGTCCCTCACTAAACTCGCCTCGCACATGTAAGAGAAAACACACACTGTACTCTGTGTCGTCCGAGTCGAGATGCAACACTCAGAGTCTGTATGGGGGGGAATATACGAACAGCTTAAAGGCAGTGGGCCTTCGCACACCGGAATGGATCTTTTTCCATTGTTTTATTGACCCAAAAAAGAAACGCAACCTGTTTTGTGGTTAAAGAACAATAATTTATAATCACAGCTCCAGTAATCAGACTTAGTACAGCAAATTATATCCAAAAGCTTAAACTCGACAAGTTATTCAGAGCCACAGTTTAACGAATCAATGCCATATGATATGCGGTACTGAAATCATTATTTTCGTAGTTTTAATTTAAACTTGATTTTTTTTCCCCCCCAAAATGACCAAATATACTGTAACAGAACAATATCTTTTGATTCAATGTCACAGAGTCGCATACTTGATTCGAAGTTTAATTTATACAGCCATTTCACTCATTCTAATGAATCAACGGCATGTTGATTCATTCCAGTGAATCATTCCAACGAATCAGGAACAATTTATTTTCTTCTGCATCAGTCAGTGGCCAATGTTCCTGAAATACCAAGTGCGATGTGAAAGGATGACGTGTGTTAAGCTGTTTGCCCTTTACACGACACCGTTTAATTGAATCTTTTCTCAATTTAGGAATCGTTTGCTCGTTAATGATTCAAATCAAGCATGTCAGAGTCGACAGATATTGAAATGAAGTACAGGGTTTTATCAGACCTGAGATTACATTCTACACTTCTGCAAAACTACGTATAAACCTCTAATGCTGCGTTTAATAAGTGAGGGTTAGAACACCCATGCAGAAGGTTACCATTTAGCTTCTGCACGAAAAGCACTTCAAACATGTACGTTTCAAAGTCGAAGCGTTCTGGATACAAAAGCAGTCATTAAAAAGTCGTTACAGTTCCATATCTAAGCATTGAGTCCATGTGCAGAATTCCACAAGTAATCATTATGGCAAGTACAAAGAAGCCACGTACGAGAGATTTTAGCTAATTAGCGGTATTACTGGTCACAGATAATATAAAGCAGATCTTATTATACAGCGGAGGACCTAATAATGTGGTCACACACGTTGGACATTAAAGTTTAAAGTGCTGATGTACACTGTTCGAGGTTCCTCATCGCCTTTTGCCACATGCAAGTACACGCAAACTGCAAATTAGCATTTGCTATTACACTGCCCACATGGAAGAGAGAGGCTCATGACCCTGCGTTAGAGACGATTGGTACTTCTGAGAAACTGTGGTTCTTCTTAGAGTTGGAAACTAAATTACTCAGGACCAAATGTTTATGGTTTGCAGTGGTTACGACAGTTACTTATTTGTCATCGTAAAAAAAAAAAAAATTCCAGTCCAGTCAGCGAAATGTGTAAGATGCCTCTCAAAGAGCATTATAGAATTGTCAGAAGATGTAATCCACGAAAATTTTAGGGTTCTGTGAGTGTTTTATTCTTCTATTCTCAGAACAAATATTAGTGATAAAAAATAATGATGAATCTAATCAACATGTTGGATTTTTATTTTTGCATAACGTAATGAATTTCTGCTTTGTGTGTCATGTGTATCCTTATCTTTTGCGCCTCATGTCGTGTTGTGTCGTGCTGTTTTGTTGCACGGCATTTTGTAACGATGTCTTGTTGTGTTATAAGATCGGACTACGAGTGCTTCCAGATCGAGCTGTCGAAGAACTACGGTGTGCCGGAGTGGAGGGAAGACATTAAGAACATCATGATGAAGGCCGGTCTTAAAAACGTTCAGATCACCTTCCTTTTTGTCGACACCCAGGTAAATGTTAACCTGAATACGACGAATCTAAGCAAAGGCTTTCTGAATATATTTCCAGCCATGTCCTCATGGTATTCTCCAGAAACCTGAAAAAACACTCACACAGACTCACTTTTGCCTGCTGCTTTTCAGATTAAGAGCGAGTCGTTCCTCGAGGACATTAATAACATCCTGAACTCGGGGGACGTGCCAAACCTGTACAGTGGAGACGAGCAGGAGAGGATCATGACCACCATGAAGCCCGTGGTGCAGGATCTCGGCATGCAGCTCACCAAGGCCAACCTCATGGCCACCTACATCAGAAGGATCCGCAGCAACATCCACACCGTGCTGTGCATGAGGTTGTGCTTGTTTATAAAATGTTGCCAAATTCATTAGGTTTAGTTCTTGTCCTCGTCTCTCTTGTGGAACGCATCTGAAACATGTCTCTTCCCCCGACAGTCCTATCGGTGAAGTGTTCCGTGCCAGACTCAGGCAGTTCCCCTCTCTGATCACATGCTGTACGATTGACTGGTTCAGCGACTGGCCAAAGGAAGCCTTGCAGTCTGTCGCAGCGTCCTTCCTAAGTGAACTACCAGAACTGGAGGCCAGTCCTGATGCCCTGAGAGGCATGGTGAGGGGAAGGCTGTGTTTCTGTGTGTATACGTGTGCTGGAGATAAATCAATCAATATCAATCAAAATATGCTCTCCACACTCTGTTTTTATAGACGGCGATGTGTGTCGAGATCCACCAGATGGTGGGTCACAAGTGCGAACAATACCGTGCTGAACTTTCGCGCTATAACTACATCACACCCAAGAGCTACCTGGAGCTGCTTGGGATTTTCTCAGCCCTGATTGGCCAGAAGAAGCAGGAACTGAATTGTGCTCGTCAGCGCATGAAGGCGGGTCTGGACAAGGTAACGTCAACATGGAAAAGTTTGAAGTTTAAATTCGTCTTCGTCGTCTGACTCCTCTGCATGTCGTGTGTGTGTGTGTGTTGTAGCTCTTGAGCACAGCCGAGGATGTGAGTAAGATGCAGGAGGAGTTAGAGTCAATGAGGCCTCTCCTGGAAGAAGCAGCCAAAGACACTGAGGTCACCATGGAGCAAATCAAGGCAAGTCTCATCATCATATAATACAGTCAATTTAAATACCTGGTCTGTCAATATATATATACACTGTATATATATATATATATGTGTGTGTGTGTGTGTGGTGTGTGTGTGTGTGTGTGTGTGTGTGGATACATAGCAAGACACATTGGTTGCAGAGGAGACTCGTGTGGCGGTGCAGGCCGAGGAGGCCAAGGCATCCGAGAAGGCCAGTATAGCCAGTGCGTTTGCTGAAGATGCCCAGCAAAACCTCGATAAAGCTCTGCCTGCGCTGGATAGTGCACTTGCCAGCCTCAAATCTCTCAACAAGAACGACGTCACTGAGGTGATGCTCGATACATGCAAAACCCACAAATTTCACTAAAGTGTACAGATGATTTTTTTTTTTTTTTAATTCTTTTGTCATTTTTTTGGAGCATGCGTGTTTGTGTTGCGCTGTTCAGGTGAGGGCAATGCAGAGGCCTCCTCAGGGAGTGAAGCTGGTCATCGAGGCAGTCTGCATTCTGAAAGGCATCAAACCCAAAAAGGT
>JAOEHJ010000019.1:36226025-36238997 GCA_025447855.1 Potamarius usumacintae | reverse complement strand
TTCGAGAATACGGGTAGGCAAAGAAGTAGCGAAGCATAACAGGAAGATGCTAACTAGTAATTTCGAAATCCCGCCTCCTGCATTATAATTGGCTATTGTACCATGACTAACTTCAACCCACCAATCAGGGTTCAGAGTTTATATTTTTTTTTAAGGTTAGCTGAAATTACTACTAGTTAGCATCTTCCTGCTATGCTTCGCTGCTACTTTGCCTACCCGTATTCTCGAAATCCCGCCTCCTGCATTATAATTGGCTAATGTACCATGACCGACTTCAACCCACCAATCAGGGTTCAGAGTTTATATTTTTTAAGGTGAGCTGAAATTACTACTAGTTATTATATCTTCCTGTGATGCTTCGCTACTTCTTTGCCTACCCGTATTCTCGAAGTCCCGCCTCCTGCATTATAATTGGCTAATGTACCATGACCGACTTCAACCCACCAATCAGGGTTCAGAGTTTATATATTTTTTTAAGGTTAGCTGAAATTACTACTAGTTATTACATCTTCCTATGATGCTTCGCTACTTCTTTGCCTACCTGTATTCTCGAAATCCCGCCTTCTGCATTATAATTGGCTAATGTACCATGACTGACTTCAACCCACCAATCAGGATTCGCAGTTTATATATATTTTTAAGGTTAGCCGAAATTACTAGTTAGCATCTTCCTGTTATGCTTCGCAAACTTCTTTGCCTACCCGTATTCTCCAAATCCCGCCTCCTGCATTATAATTGGCTAATGTACCATGACTGACTTCAACCCACCAATCAGCGATTTGACTGAGTACGAATTAGCCAATCATAACGTCGGAGGCGGAATCTACCATAATACAGGTGTTGGAAAAATCCGAACCGTTTTATATCTAGCAAACGCGGACAAAACTATTTCGCTAATGTTGGATAAAATATTCAATGTTTATAGCGAGCTATAATTAAAAGCTTACTTTCTCATTAGAATTGACAAATTAAGCTGTCAATATTAAAGGAGCATTGATTTGTTGAAAATAAAAGTTCTCTTCAGAGAATAGTTTTTGGGCCAGATTGATTCATTATTATTATTATTAATTAATTTTTTCCATTACTGTTTATTTATAATTTTGAGGAATTGATGACTTGCACCCTGTTTGTTTGTTTCCTGTGATGTACGTAGACTGAGATCATGTGTGGAAGGACAGCCTGCACTCTTGCTCCTGATGAGATCAGGCGCGCTTCTCGGTACCGAGACCGGTCCGGACAGCAGAGATGGCCTCAGTGGAGGGACGGCGATGCCGATAAATACCGACCCTCTTACAACAAGAGTCCTCAGTCCTTCAGTCCGGTTCTGCTCTCCAACAGACACTTTAATCAGGCAAAGTGTGACTGATATGTTCTTGACCGTTTAAGACAAAATCGCATCTTACACCAGCTCTAAATCGCTGCGTAATGGCGTGAGGACATGATACTTGAGTGCAAGTGTAAATATGCTCTGCGGCCACAGATGTGCAGCTGTTATTATGGGTGTGGCCAGAATACAGAATTAGGGAAACATCAGATGAGTCAGTCATGCATTAAAGCAGGTTGTTTGTGTTTTTTTTCTTTTCCACTTTTCTTTATCATGACTCGAACTCAGTATCCTGTCCCCGGTCCTGGAGAGCCCCCCTGTCCCGTGTTGGAAGTCCGAGCAGGGAAAACACTAAAATGGGGTTCTCCAGGACAGACCAGGGATGAAACCTGCACTCTGAGGAATTGAAAATTAATTGTTGGTTTGTCTCTGTGCCATGGAGAGGTGTTCGGCAGGAGGCGGACTGTCGCTTCTTATTTGACTAGGGTTTATTTGACTTGGATAGGGAGCCGCAGTGGATGATTGCGTGCTGGCGACGATGCGGTGGGGTCTGGTGCCGGCGTGGTTCAAGGAGAACGACCCGAGCAAGATGCAGTACAGCACCTCCAACTGTCGCAGCGAGAGCTTGCTGGAGAAGAAATCTTACAAGGTATGATGTGAGGTTTTGGCATGAATTAATGCAGCAGATATACAAACAGAGCTCATGTTTCTGTATGTGCTGATTGTACTATAAACATGTGTTTATAGTCCTTTTTTTTTGTTTTTAAATAAAGGCATTTTTGTGCGTTCTTTGTTTATTTTGTGTCCCAGGACCCTCTGTTGAAGGGGCAGCGTTGTGTCATTCTCGCTGACGGCTTCTACGAGTGGAGGAGGCAGCAGAAAGGCAAGCAGCCTTTCTTTATCTATTTCCCCCAGAGCCAGGCAGATCAGCAGGACAAGGAGGAGAGAAAGATGAAAAGTGATGAACCATGTGAAGGGGTAAGAAGGCTGGAGGTGCTGTCGTGTATGGTTTCGCCGTCACGTTGACAGATTTTGATCCTCACCGTGGCGAAACAGGGCTCTGACAGGAAACCAAGTCTCTGATGGAGAAAAGATGCAGGTCGTGAAGAAAGTTTCTGGCATTGGATATATTTATTGAGATGAATCGTGTTTGACCGGTGAATTTATGAGGCCTGGGCGTGTGTGAGCCAGCGGTGAAATCTGAGCAAACTTCAGAAGGTGGAATATGGATCTTCTTGTGGGTTTTTTTTTAAAATAAAAGTATGTTGCCATGAAATGCAGGTTATGCTTTATCATTTTAATTTTTAAAAATTATTTTCTAATACTTCTGATTTGGACGGATAAGTGAAGAATAATTTCTTTGGCTTTTCTTTCATGTCAGTAATAAATCCCTTGTTAATTTAAAAATAAAAAATAAAAAAATTATTTTTTACACCCTTTATCCTTTATGCTCTTACTATGGAGCAGATCCACGCTATGGACGTACACAACATACTTTTGTGTATTAAAACAACTTAAATGTCTTCTTTCCACAGTGACCTCTCAGAGCAAGTGAAAAAACATTTACATGAATCTTATAACATTCATTTCATCATTGTAGAACATATGAGAAATTACATTTATTAAGACACGGTAACTGAAGGTGAAGAAGTTCTCCTAAATATTTTTTGAAATCATGCTTTTTAGATCAGAATGGTGGTGATCTGTGACCGCTCATGATAGTGCGATTAGATTGAAGTTTGGGTTGAAAACTTGTAAGTGCAAAACCAAATGCGTGAGGTGAGGTGACTGACACGTGAGCTCCAGCCTGAGTTCCTGACTGTCCAAGGGCGGATCTCACCCTCACACCACTGGAACCTTCAGAGGTGTTGGCTTATTTCAAAGGATTTATCCTTCATTTTGTATCACTGAGACACCAAAAAAAACAAACGAGGCGCATTTATAAGATGTTTTACTGGAGCCAAGCCTCAAACCATGATTATCACAGTGAGGCACATGACTACTTACTCACTGAGCTACCCGGACAGCTTTATGGCTCCCACCTCAAGTCAAATCCCAAACACCCACTGGACGATGGCGGTTATCAGGCATCATGCTTATTCTGTCACTGTTCGGGTTAAATTCTAAATATCAGCCCTTTTGTTTTGAAGTGTTGTGGCTCTGTGGGTAAGTGCTTACTTCTTATCGCTGAGATACTTGGTTTGAATGTGGGTTGTCTGGTTTTTGAATGTGACAGTATTATTAAGGATACAAAACAATTTCAGGCCACTGAAATGCAAATGTTTGGTTTGTTTCCTTTAACAGGATGCTGAAGAGGGCAGTGAGTGGGCAGGTTGGCGTCTGCTCACCATGGCGGGGCTGTTTGACTGTTGGACTCCTCCTGGTGGTGGGGAGGTTCTGTACACCTACACCGTGATCACTGTGAACGCCTCACCAAACCTGCAGAGCATCCATGACAGGTAGAGCACAACATGGTGTCGTCATTGTCCCAGTCATCAGTGTCTCCATAAGCTAGGATCTGGCTTGTCTTGGAGTTTAAGTGTGTGTCTGTGAGACAGGATGCCGGCCATTCTGGAGGGAGAAGAGGAGGTGAGGCGATGGCTGGATTTTGGGGAGGTGCGCTCACTGGAAGCTCTGAAGTTGCTTCAGTCTAAATCCTGCCTGACCTTTCACCCCGTCTCTTCATTCGTCAACAACTCGCGCAACAACTCCCCCGAGTGCCTGCAGCCGCTGGACCCTGCCGCCAAGAAGGTGGGAGCACATACAAGACACATTATTCATCTGTATGTTAAAGTAACCATGGTTTACATGTTAAAAAAAAAAAAAAAAAAGTGGAGTCAAATTCATTTGAAGGAACAACTAGGCCAGACAAAAAAAAAAATTGAATCTCTGGATTCAATCAGTTTTGCTGGACAGCTATTTCCCGTTTGTGTCATTAGCTCAGTTTGAGACTAAAAATGCAAAGAAATGTCAGGGCTGTGTGATCTCCTCCTGTGGCGTAATTCAATGAGCTTTGCCTATGGGTTGCTGGGTCAAAGACTAGTCTTGAAATTTTTCGCACCGTGAGTGTTGTGGAAGGCGTTTCCTCAGTTAAGCCATTTATTCAGTGAAATGTGCATTATCAAACCGCCGACTGGAAGTTATTGAGTCAAGCTGCAGCTGTGTATTCAGAATATAATAAATATCGTTGTTAATTATCCAGAGAACTTTAATTATGTGCTTCCTGACACTTGAATTCTCAGTATTTCAACAAAAAAATGTAAAAAGCCAAATGAGGACCTCTGCTTGAGGAGAGAAAGCAGTTCCCAGAATACAGACCAGTCAGTCAGTGTGTCGCTCTCATCAACCCAACAGGGAAGTAATTAGTCCTCTGGAAGCTCGAAGGGAACCAATCAGCTCCTCTTCGTCTCTTGAGTCGGTCACAAAGCCAAAAGTCTTATAAGCAAATTGGTGTCATAGGTTTCAGTGGTACACTGGTTAGCATGATGGGCTTTAGTGTTGAACATCATTGGTTCGAGTCCTTGTTTTGTATCAGTATTAGTCCAGGATCAAGACAAAAGTCTGATAAGCAAGGTGTCTTTGTGGCCTTCAATGGTACAGTGGTTAGTGTTATGATCTTTGGTGTGTGATGTCACAAGTTCAAGTTTCCTCTTTTGCATCATGTTTGTCCAGGATTAAGTCAAATGTTTGAAGAAACACTGTTTTGGTACAAGATCCTGTGGCTCAGTTAGATGAGCTTCAGCTGTGGGTGAGGAGGTGGTTGGTTTGAATCCCAATCAGAGCATGAGGATGTGAGTAGAGAAGGTTTGGGACTCGGTGGTGCAATGTGAGACCCAGTGAAGGGCTTGAGAGTGTGGGGTGGTTGGCAGGAGCCCTGGGGTGTGTTGTGGGAGGGGAGCCCAAAACAGAAAGGGTGATGAAGCTGGTGGGGTCCATGTAAAAACTATTTCCCCCAATTTTTTTAATATAGTTTTTTTTTCCCTTCTCTACTTTTTCCTCTGCATCTTTCTCTACTTTTTCCCCCTCTTCCATCCTCATTTATCTCCTCCTCTGTTGCCACCTTACCATCCTCTTCTACCTTTTATCACAGTGACAAGCCTGACTTGAACCAGCAACCTCTGAGTTGAGCAACAAGGACTTTACCACAAAGCCACCCAGCACCACATCAAGTCCCTGCTGTTATTGGGCCTTTGTCTTTTAAAATGACAACCACCAAAAAAACAAATAAAAATTAAAAAATAGTCATGCATAATTAAATAACTGCAAAAGTATTCACCCTTTGAAATTTTTTGGGGAAAAATATTTAGCAAAAAGATTGACAAATGTTAAAATTGATTGCATAAGTATTCACTCCCATCGCTGTGAAACCCTTCAACCCATAAACGCCATTCCCCTTGGGTTCTGAAAAATATTCTCCACTTTTTTTCCTTGAAAAATCAAGTCAAAGAAGTATTCTTCACTTTTTCTTCATGGGTTTTTTTTTTTTTATTAGTTACCAACTTATAAAAGTGGACTTAATACAGGTTTATACCAACCAAACTGGTACAGTTCAAATATTTATACAGATCCAGCTCGGCCTCTCCATATAAAATTTGGGCTCCACTCCAGACTTGGTTTTGGGCAGCCTGTGCACCATCAAGCTAAAATAAACCTCTTTTGTTTGAGCTTCAGGATATTTTTAGCCTGGACTGATTCAAAAGAGGTATGAGGACTCCCTTTAGCCTTTACTTCAACAGACAAGTTGATTTACAACTGAACAGAGTTACAAGAATCTTGGAACAACCAACAGTGAAGGGATCAGAATTTCCTGTCAATTTACAAACCAAACACAGAATGACGCTGCAGTTTTCATCATACGTTCGCCACGGGGACTCAACACACCACGCCGCCCGAAACGTAGACTGGTCTCTTTTCATCAAAGTTGCATATGATCAAATCTGATCATAAAAATTCTTTATCAGTTAGAACTTTGGTGTCTACGTCTGTCGTAAATACAACCTAGATTCCAAAAAACGTTGGGATTCTATGTAAAACATAATAAGAACAGAATGCGATGATTGATTTACAAATCCTTTTTCGACCTCCATTCAATTGAATACAATACAAAGACAAGATATTTCATGTTCCATCTGATCAACTTTACTGTTTTTTTGGAAATGTATGTGCATTCTGAATTTGATGCCTGCAACATGTTCCCAAAAAATTGGGACAAGGGGAGCAAAAGACTGGGAAAGTTGTGGAACGCTTTAAAAAAAAAAAATCAACCCAGTCTGGAACATTCTACAGGTAAACAGGTCGTTCACTACTTTGTGAAAAACTGTTTAAACAGTTTAAGTTTCTCAGCTTAAAATTGCACAGAATTTAGGGATTTCACCATCGACAGTCCATTATCTCATCAAAAGATTCAGAGAATCCGGAGAAATCTCTGCACGGAAGAGGCAAGACCTAAAACCAACATTGAACAGTCATGAGCTTTGATCCTTCTGGCGGCACAGCATTAAAAACTGATGATTGTCTAAAGAACGTGAGTACGTGGGCTCAGGAACACTTGGGAAAACTGTTGTTAGGAAACAGTTTGTCGCTGTATCTACCACGCAAGGGGAAAGCCAAATATCATCAACGTCCAGAAATGGCAGTGAATTCTCCAGACATGAGCTCATCTGAGATGGACTGATGAAAAGTGGAAAAGTGTGCTGTGGTCTGACTAGTCCACATTTCACACTGTTTTTTGGAAATCATGTCCTCTGGGCTAAAGAGGAAAAGGACCATCCAGATTTTTACCAGCACAAAGTTCAAAAGCTAGCATCTGTGCTGGTATGGAGGTGCGTTAGTGCCCATGGCTTGGGTAACCTATACATCTGTGATGGCATCATCTGTACATCTGTTTTGGAGCAATATATGCTGCCATCCAGACGTCGCCTCTTATTCCAAGCATGTTTTCCAACAGTATAACTTCCTAGTAAAAGGGTGCATTTGAAACAAACGGTTGCTCTTGTTGTCTCGCTGCCATAATAGACAGGTGTCTTATCAGGCAGGACTTTCAACTGAAGGCATCTTCTAAGGATGTTTGTTTTGAACAAGCTTTTCCGATAGCATTTACAGTAACGTGACATCAGTGCACCATGTAACTTAGAGTTAGCTCATAGATGCCTCACAGATCATAGAAACAAATTTATTTGGTTACTTGGTAACTTTTCAAAAAGCTAAGCGAAAAAAAAAAAAAAGCCCCCCAACTTCTTTGCATACAGTATGTATCACTTTTCTGTGAAGTTTGGTCCAGTATCTTTTCAGAATTTTTTTTTTTTTTCTGTTGCTTAAGGGAGCTGCCTCACAGATTTATGCATAATTGGTAGCATTGAGGATACATAAATGTTCCTTTCATCTGGAGGGTAATTAGGAGGCATCTTCGAAGACAGGAAATGAGTTTGAGCCCTTTCAAATGGCTCTTGATGCCTCGCTGTCTTGTTAGACATCCTCCTGAGGCAGCTTTTTTCCCTGTTTCAAATGCACCCAAGAGTAGGGGGGCTAAACTGGCCTGCTTGCCTCCCAGTGAAAACATGTGGTGTAAAATATGACAGACACCTAACTGTTGAGCAACCAAAGTTGTTTATCAAGCAAGAATGGGAAAGAATTTCATGTTCAAAACTTCAATTAGTGTCCTCAAGTCCCAAATACTGCCGGTGTGTGTGTTTGTTTGTTTTTTTTTTAAAAGTGATGTAGCATAGTGGTAAACATGCCTCTCGTCCCAACTTGTTTGGACAGTGTCACAGGCATCAGATTCAGAATGCTTGTGTATTTCCAAAACAGTTTGTTTGAACATGAAATATCTTGCCCTTGTATTTTTCAGTTGAATGCAAGTCAAAAAGAACTTGCAAATCATTGTATTGTTTTTAATTTCCATTTTACACAGCATCCCATCTTTTTTAGTATTGGGGTTGTAAAAGGCCAGCAGAGGGAAGCTTGCTTCTACAAAGATGACTCCTCAGTTTTGATATTCAATGAATCAAATGCAGATTCCTTCCTGTACTCTTAAATCTGCATTATTTTTCTGCAGATTTGGTTCATAAAAATCCTCTTCTGTATTCTTTCTTTAGGCTCCTCCTCAGGCTTCAGCCAGCAGTAAGATGATGATGAGCTGGCTGCAAAGTGGCTCGCCCAGTAAGAGGACAGCAGCCGATGAAACCGAACCTCAAGAAACAGAAGAAAAGCCTCTGTCTGGGCAGCAGAAGTCCAAAGCCGTCAGGCCGCTACAGCAGTGGCTGTTGGGAAGCGAGGCCAGGAAGAGACCAAAAACATAAAGCTCCCGACCTTTAATACTGTTAAAGAGGTTCACAGCACTGAACGCAACAGTAATTCTTTAGAAATGAACAAATGCTCTGATCACATTTGTTTTGTTTCCTCTGACAACTATTTTACATCTTGCACTTACACTGCAGTGTGTGTTATTGTGAATCTTATCTGTTTTGCATGAGTTTCACACCAATTTCCTGACTTTTTGTTTGCAGTATTCAAAAAGTAGAGGGAAAAAGAGACCAGGCAGTTAAAATCTACTGCATGTGTTGTATAATGACAGTTGTATCTAAAATATTTGCATTCACCAAAAATGCTCAGGAAAAACTGTAGACCCAAGATTATACCCGTCATTAAGCTTAAATAAAGCACAGTGCAAAACATTTATTCAACAACTTTTTCTTTATTTTTTTATTACTTTGAAATACATTTATTTTCAAATGATGTACATGTGCTGTAAAATGCTTCATTAGATGTCATGATGAATGCTTCAGATGTCCTCACTGTTCTGGAATTTTGTAAATTTGTCCATCTATTCAAGTCAGATAATTTTAATACGTCAGAAGAGAATAAACAGATTGTAAAATATGTAAGGGATAACAACCAGTCCTCTGCCACTCTGAGGCAGAGTGAGACTTGAGAAGGGAGAGGAGAGGGGAAAAAAAAAAAAAAAAAACCCACCCACCCGACTACAAACAGAAGAACTTGCAGTGAGCGATCCTGCTCATGAAAAAGGTGGCAAATTTATTTAAAAAATAAATCCCAAACAGGCTATAGAATTCTATCATCACTACTACGGTACTATTTTTAGTGACGTATCTTTAGCCGTATCCTCACACCGCCATGCTTGGTGGTCTGACTCCAACCTGACATTGTATATTAATTAACAAAAACCAAACAAAGCAAGAGACCGTACTTTTCGGAGTTGGACGCAGCGACACGCGAAGCCTCCCGTGGAAGCAGAAAGAGCAGACAGTCCTGATATCAACACAGCTTTAATACATCAGCATGTTACACAGCTCCATCGATCTGCATCGGACAGGTTCCAGTTTACATGGTGGGCGTTGTATGTATAAAAAGTCTCAAAGCATTCAAGTGTTGAGAGTTTCAGAATGAACAGAGTTTGTGTGTGCACGTGTCTGTGGTTGAAGCTGAAGGAAGTCTAAAGAAGGGTGTTAGGACAAGTGACAAGTTAAAAGAGCTACTATAGAGGGCCTGAAAACACTTGTGCACCAAAACACTTTCTTCATAATTATTTCTTTGGGCTTTGTGTAAAGCCTGTTGAGCACTGCTGCATGTGTGTGTGGTGTGTGCGCGCACGAGTGCAATTTGTAGAGGGTATATTCTAGAAGAGAAAGCCTGACTGCTCTATGAAGGCCAGTGATTACATTAAGGGCAAATGGGAAAGAGAGAGAGACAGACATGGAAAGAGGAAAAAAGAGGAACAAGGCCAGAGAGGGTGGAGGGTGATCAGTAGCGCCCCCTGTCCATCTTCAGCAGCTGCAGCTCTCTGCTGATGGCTTGGCTCTCTCGTTTCTGTCCAGCTTGATCGGCTCTGGGAACTCGTTATACAACTCCACCTCGGTTTCCTGAAGGAAGGAGACGCACATTAGAACCAGTGTCGTGCAATATTTTTGACGCCCTGTGTGTAATTCAGGCCACAGAATGAATTTTTAAAAAAAATTAGATCCAAATTAAATCCTGTGGCCTAAACTGATCATGTTACTCCACTAGGAGGCGAAGTTGAGCAATAAACGCCGCTCCTGATTTTTTATTTGCTCATTCACAAGCTAAAACATTTATCAAAACCAATTCATCACACTTAACAGATCAAATTGCTCACTTATACTTGAGACTACAACATCAAAATATTTTTAAATTAACAGTGCTTTGCTCTAGCTTCTCATCTGTAACCAGGTGCCATTACTTTTGAAACGACAGTCACTTCAGGTTCGAAGGAAGAAAGCATGCAATCACGTTTCTCCCCCCCCCCCCGAATACATTCTGAAACTGCACACCGTTACTGTTTGCTAGCGTTGGTGTGTGTGTGAGAGAGCCGTGCCCATGTTTGTGCGCTGCGTACCTGTTTGAGTGCGTTGCGTGCGATGGTCTGAAAAGCCTGTTCTACGTTGATGGCCTCCTTGGCGCTGGTCTCAAAGTAAGGGATGTTATTCTTGCTCTGGCACCAGGCTTGTGCTCGTTTAGTGGTTACCTGAGAGACGCAGAGTAACACAGGACGAGTGACTGATTGAATCCTCCTGACACCCACAAACCTCTGCACTTTATTGACAGTTTCATTTCTCACTGAGTGTGTTTGTAGGCCCCAAACATGTGCTAAATTGTTGAAATTTTCTGTCAGGAAAAAAAATTTAACATGACAAACTTTTCTTATTTATTTCTTTCAAGAGCAGATGGTCAGAACCTTTTTTTTGGGGGGGTGGGGGTCGTCCAAATACACCCGTCTCTGACAACAGGTAATAAACTCTGGCACAATGAAGTTCCCCATAGAGAACCCAAACACAAAGTCACATGACCCCCACTGATCATTCTGTCAAGTTCCCAGAATGGTAAAACTCAACATTGGTTCACTTCATCACCACACACAGTGGCTTTTACTCATCCAAAAGCACAGCTGTTTATGTGATTTATGAGAACACGCAAAACCAGGCTCCTGCAGCACTCACCTGCCTGTTCTCCAGGTCGATTTTGTTTCCGAGCACGACAAAGGGGAAGTTCTCGGGGTCTCGAGGGCTGGCCTGGATCAGAAACTCGTCCCTCCAGCTGTCCAGTGTCTTAAAGGTGTTTGGTGCCGTGACGTCGAAGACGAGGACGCAGCAGTCTGCGCCACGGTAGAACGCCACGCCCAGTGACTGGAACCGCTCCTGACCCGCCGTGTCCCATATCTGTGGGCCAAAGAGAGGAAAAAAAAAAAAAGTCAATTCTGATTATTTTACAGATCTGAAATGAAGCTGCATGCTGATGCTCAGAGGTGAACCTGAACACTCATCCTGGTTCAAACAAGAAATGTACTGCTTTGTGCATCACTGCTGCGGACTGGTACTGACTTCAGTCACTGCTTCCCTTGTTATTTCTCAAACTACCCTGCACCTGCTCAGATGGGTTATACTCATGTTAGTTCCTCAAACCCCTTGAGGCCTGGAGCGTCACGCTGGATTTCCATAAAAACAGTCGTAGCTATATCAAAACCCATTTTGTTCTCAGAGTGTGAGGAGATTTATTTCAATCAGTGCATGACGAGGGTTCGTACCTGCATCGTGACAAGTCGATCATCCACCATCACCTCTTTCGTCAGGAAGTCAGCTCCTATTGTAGCTTTATACTGATTGCTAAACTTCTTGTTCACATACTGGTTCATCAGAGAGGTCTTTCCCACTCTATATACACACACAAAAGAGGAACCGAAAGCTCTTTTACATTAAAAAAAAAAGAGAGAGACACCACACATGATTAACCAAAAATAAATAGGAATTAATGAGAGGAAACACCACTTGAATGTTGACTGATTAGATCAGAAGTATTCTGTTGAAGAGAGATCCATTTATCCGAGTGTGTTGCACTTCGGGGCAAATTCACTGACAAATTGTTCCATTTAAAGCTGGACGATGCCTTCTTTTCACTGTACGTACACAAGATGGCTGCTGCATCATGTGGTCGCTTAAAACACCACTTGTTCATATCATCCGAAATCATGTGGTGCAAAAAAAGAAAAAGCCACACGACAAGTGTCTCAGCAACCAGCTCACTTTTGTTCCAGTGTCTCAAAATCGCATATTTGTGCACTCAGACCTCTACGAAGGACTTAAAGTCACCAGTTTTCTGCTTATAATTAGCATTTCTGTATCTTAAAACCCTTTCACAAAGTATTCAAAAACTTCCTGAAAGGTCTGTTCTACGAGTTTTCTATTGGAGACGTGGTTCATGACAACAGCTGAAAGTTTTAACAAAGCTCATCCGACAGGTGGTGTCGTGGGCATTTGCTTTTAACCCTCCAGACACGAACACCATCAGCTGATTGTGTTCTGCAGGACAGCATTGTGAATTTCCAGCCTCTGCTCACCTGCTTTACGAGTTACTGATTAATCTTAAAAAAATAAAATAAAAATACGTGTTCGTGAAGGTGTGCAGTGCTGCAGCATTTCCTCTCTTGTATGGGCACGATCTCGGAGCAGACGCTCACCCTGAGTCCCCAAGGATGATCACTTTCAGCAGAACTTTCTTCCTTGATGTCATTGTGTCAGAGCTGAGAGAGAGAGAGAGAGAGAGAGAGAGAGAGAGAGAGAGAGAGAGAGAGAGAGAGAAAGAAACATACAGGATGAGCAGATGAACAACAGGTCACG
>JAOEHJ010000019.1:36092472-36103411 GCA_025447855.1 Potamarius usumacintae | reverse complement strand
CACCTACACAAACGTGCAACAGTCACTTTGTTATCAAATATTAAAAAAAAACAGCAATAGCAAAAATTATAGTGCCCCCCCAGTATCTCCTGGTCCACACTCCAGCCCAGTCGGTGGCAGTAATGCACCTTTAAGTTGGTTTGAAAACCACCAAAAAAAAAAACCCTGAAGAAAAAGTGGCGGAGCGTTTTGCTGAACCAACCGAGTATGAAATGAAAACTACTCAAAAACAAAACCACAAAAAATAAAAAAAGGAACAAAATATGGAACGAAAGTATTTGATGGTAAGAACGTATGTTTTTTTTCAAGAATTATTATTATTATTATTATTATTATAGCATTTTTCACAAATTGCTCCTGTCATTTCACCAGTTTGTTTACAATTGAAGTGCAAATTATTTTGTCGGATGATTTATATAAAGGTTTTATTTAGCGAATTTTCAAAAAATAAAAATAAAAGTGCTCTGTTTCTCAAAATCCAGTGAATGTGGATAGAATAAAGCAGTTATTCCACTCACTCTCGTCATACATGGCTGATAGATGACTCGGTGCTACGTTCTTCGTCAGCTATCAGCTCATGATTTCGTAGAATAACTGTGAAATATATTTTAGCTTTATGATCCTCATGTTATCGCTAACATTAGGCTAGTTTTGTCTTGGACATGGCAATATTCACTTCATCTCGCGAATGAATTTGCCAACACGAGGCAGTTCATGGATTTAATCTTTTTTACATAAATGCACAGGAATTAAAGTATGCGTTAATGTTACTCTGCTAACTAGCGACTTAGCTTAGCACTTGCGTTTACGAACATATTCGAAAGATGAGCCGTTAGCTCAGTTTAATATTTTGCAATACTCTGTACACATGATTTTCACACGATTTAGAGAACATTAATTTGCACATCATTAAGATTTGAGATAAAAAATCAGCTCTGGATGTAAACGAGATGTTAAAACAGCCACAATGCGAAACGGTTTGAAGGATTTCGGGGTTATTCCTGGTTCTCCTGGGTTCCTCTGCTGTTTTAGCCTCGTGCTCTCTTTTTTTCTCCAACCTCCTGAGACACTTTGCTGGCCTCCACACACCTGTGTGGCCATTAAAAACCCATTATAGAAAAAGAAGCAGAATTAAAGAGAGAAAGATCGATGAAAAACCCTGATCCAGAATCAGTACTTAACTGTGCTGCAGTGTTTTTTTTCGCCAGATGGACGCTGTTTGTAGATCTGGCCTTTAAGCTGTGGATTAACTGAGAATCGACCTCTGTGGCAGCTTGTTCCATGTGATAAAGTCTCTGGAAAAGTCAAGGCCACTGTGGTGCTGGACGATCCCATCGAAGTCTGGGGATTAGACAATCATCAAGCCAGTCGTGTGAATTCGCCCGAGTGGTGATGAATCCATCATGACAGTTACAGTCGCTACACAGTCAGTCGTGTGTACAGTGTCTGATAAATCGCAGTCACATTACTTCTCTGGATACTTTTTTGACTTCATGAGAAGGAATTGTTTAGATTGTATTTCAAGATCTTTTTGTATTGGAAATGTTTCAAAATAAATGTATTTTATTGGATCAAATTGAAAAAAAAAAAGTCATAGCGATAGTCCATCTTATCCAATCACATACACTGATGTAAATTATTTAGCTGAAGGAAGCTCACTGGACCAGAGACTCGTTACATGGCGAGGAACAGAAAGGGAAGAGGTTTCACAGATTTTCATAGATTTTTCATTTCATTTTCCCTTTCTGGTCTGATTAACAAACTGACAACGTTAAAAAAAGTCAAAAACTAAAACAGAATGTTTCAAGAAGATTGGGCAGAGATGTTCTCTTTATACATCTCATTAAGTTCAAAACAAATATCTGATCTGTTCAGAGTCAGCTACGTGACACTACAGAACAAAACATGACCCTCTGAATCGTCTGATGAAGAGCTAGGAACTAATCATCGATGGTGACGCGTTCTTGCTGGTCAGTAATGTGAGTCAATTATCCAGACCAGTGTTGGAATCAAGTCACTAAACCTCGAGTTTGAGTCCCCAAGTGTTCAAGTTTGAGTCAAGTCCAAGTCATTAAAAAAATTTCGAGTCAAGTCCACTATTGATCCGAGCCGAGTCCAGGACTCCAGCCGCACCATGTGACGGTGTCTGTTTCAGCGCCATTAACATTAGTTTGTCCTTAAACATGACGTATGAACAGGTGAATGTGCTTCTCTTGATCAGGGAGTGTGAAATATTCTGTCGGAGATGGATGTAAGTGCAGAAGGTGTGTTTATTAATACAAGTGAAGACGGCAAACAATCCAGAACGGCAGGCAAAATTGTAAAATGGTGAAACAGGCGATAGGTTGAGTGAGACACAAACAGGCTATCGCAGACTCGACAGAATCAAAGACGAGAAACAGGAAATCAGGGATCAGGAAACCAGACAAGGAAATAAGGCTCGGTATCGTGTCAGCAACGCAACTCAATACTTCGCAAAGTAAGTGTGTTTTCACAGTTTTTATATCAGTGCACTGATTGTGTTTTAATCCTATGCAGGTGGGAGTTGTTTATAGTGCACGTGCGAGAGTCCACTTGGTGCGTGCACGCTGTCCGGAGCGCAGCCCAAGAGTCTATCTGATGCACGCACCAAGGAGCGCACGTGTGACACTCTTACACGAAGTTAGTACAAAATTAATATGGATATAAATATCTTATGCCCGATTATTATGGCATGTTAAAAAAATAAAGAAAAAATCCAAGTCCTCGTCTCCAATTTACGAGTCCGAATGCAGTTAATGCACGAGTTTGAGTCCAAGTCCGAGTCCTGGACTCGAGTACTACAGGTCTGTTTCACCCCTGTCAATCACAGCACCACTAGGTTGTCCCTGTCGTCTCCTCGATAGATCTTCTACATCTGGAACACATAGCAGTGCATTTTTTCCCACTGCACGAGAAGTCTGTATAAGCAAAGCGGACAATCCTAGGGGCGTTCTCTCCAGGCATTTTAGCGCTGTTAACGTTAGTTTGTTCCTGAACATGACGTATGAACAGGTGAATGTGCATTCTCTTGGACACTATTAGTATAAAAATTAATGTATAAAGCTTATGCCAAATTATTATGGCATGTTACAGAAAAATAAAGAAAAAATCTGAGTCCTCGTTTCCAATTTAGGAGTCTGAATGCAGTTAATATACGAGTCCAAGTCATCAGTGCTCAAGTCCAAGTCAAGTCACAAGTCCTTAAGATCAGGGCACGAGTCGGACTTGAGTATTACAAGCCTGATCCAGACTTCTATAAGTAAGCAATTCGATGTGACTGTGACTGTTCCTGTGTAAATTTTAGTTGAATACCTTTGGGGTACAGTGTCTCATTTCTCATTCTAGGGTTTGAAAAGGGTGCGTACGAACGCCCTCGATGAGCCCCAGCACGCACCTCAGAGCAGTCCGCGAGGACCATTCACAACAAATGAGTTTGTTCAGACAGTGTCAAATGTGTGAATTTGTTGTGTCCCAAATGCTCAGTTTTTACACCAGTGCACCCTCGAGGACTCAAAGACTTCAGGACGAGGACACTGTCAGTTTGCAACTTGTCATCGACATTAAAATGAGCACATAGAGTGGTACAAAAGGAGGTTTTATATTTATATACATACAGTATACACTCACCGTCCACTTTAATAGGAACTTGTTCTTGATTTTAAGATTCTAAGATTGCATGCTGAGATGCTTTTCTGCTCACCACGGTTGTAAAGAGTGATTATATGAGTTACTATATGAGTCTTTCCTGGCACAAAAGCTCCAACTACGAATCTGTCCGTTTTCCTCTGACCTCCCGAATCAACAAGGTGTTTGTTTCCACCCGCAGAACTGTCCCTCACTCACTCACTCAGTGTTTTTTGTTTTTCGCACCATTCTGTCTGTGTGAACTCTAGAGACTGTTTTGTGTGAAAACCCCAGGAGGAGATCAGCAGTTTCTGAAATACTCAAACCAGAAATACTCATCTGGCTCAAACCAACACCCATGCCACGGTGAAAGAAAGCCACACTTCACTGTGAGATCACAATTTTTCCCATTCTGATGTTTGAACATTGTGAACATGAATTAATGGAAGCTCTTGATTTGTAGCTGCATGATTTTGCGCTGCTGTCAAGGGATCGGCTGATTAGAGAACCGCATCAAACAGAACAGCAGGTGGATGTCGGAATGTTCCGAATAAAGTAGATCTTCCTGATCTATTTTATAATCATGAATCCACAAGACAAGCGTCTCCTGTTAATTTTATTATTGGACACTTTTCATACGAATCTAGTTCTTGTTCCTTTGCAAGAACCTGGACCATCTTGGGAAAGTTCCGACTCAGGAGTAAGTGGTGATTTAATTTCTGTGGCTCTGTTTGTCCAGGTATGTCTCATCATTTTTCAAAGTATCATTCATAAGAAATCCAGTGAAACCTGCTTGCTCTAATGCCTCCCAAATTGTGCTGAAACTGTGGAACTTTGAAATGAAGATGAACCTTGCGCTTGCTTACACACTGTGCAATTTTGCACGCTCTGATTTCTGCGGTGGTTAAATTCTGTTTTTTCTCTCTCTCTGTCTGCTTGGATTTTCCTGTAGCAATGTCGACACCTCTGGTTTGATAAGAACTGGCAGCCATCTCCTCTCTCTCTCTCGAATTCCTGATGTGTTTTTGACAGGCTTAAATGAGGAATAATATCCCCCGCTCAGCGTGCTAATAAAAACTAAACATGATGGTTAAGTAGCCCGGGGCCGCAGAGGAGACCTCTGTATGACCTCGCATCTCTCCCACAAGATCATGTGTCGGCTCCGTGAGCCCAAATGCCTGACGTCTAATAAATAAAGGTCAGCAGGGTCACGCCAGCCAATTATGATGCGCCTCAGCTTTTACCTCATGGGTCTGCAGTTCTTCTTAACCTGAGGACGGTTGTTGTGAGTTAAAACATGGCATTAATGCGTGTCAAAAGCAGCGAGATGAACCTGAGTTGATGAAGGAGAGAAGAAAGGCAGGCCAAGCCTCACAGAAAGATGGAAATGGATTGAACTTGTTTCTGTCGAGCAATATCCTTGACTTGCAAGTGATGTCAAAGCAAAACAGAAACCCGGATGTCGGCCATGTTGGTGACCGACATCTTGGTGACTATTTTGCATACAAAACAGTCACACGTGCGTAACTCTTTTGTTTTTTCACTGCTTTAAGCGTTCTTTTAGCGATGCTATATCTTTGTGCTGTATCTGGTCATGGTCACAACAGGACTCGTGACCATGGCACGTTCCGATTTTTTAGAATTCCGTCCGTGATTTGGAAAGAGGGCGAGGAAACTGAGGCTTAGTACGGAGAGGAGACAAGCAGGGCTGAACAACATCGGCAGGGCCGATCTAACAGAGGCTAAAACCAAAACAGCTCGTGTTTGCAGTAATCATTTTACCTCAGGTGAGATTCAAAAGCTTTCTCGATAATTTTAGGGAAGAATTTTATTTCGTGTTGCTAGAATTTTGCTATAAAAGCGCATTCTCTTGTTGCGGTTCACTCAGTCGTTGTTATAATTTTAACACGTGTATTACCATTTCGCTTCTAGGAGCGCCAGCAAAATTATATGATAGAAACGATCCAGACTGGGCGCCCACTCAGAAAATGGGCTACATTTCGTCCAAGGTTGGACTCGATTCTTCGGCAGCCGAACCAGATAGAATGCGATATCTGGGTACTCGATGGTTGGTAGAAGCGTCTCATCTTCAGAAAAGTCTGGCTTTTTTAAATAATATGGGTCAAAACCACACATATCTATCTTCTTTTTGTATCGAATCTTTGCTTGAGCATTCAAATCGTGGTAATACTGAGAAAATTCAGCATTGTTTACAGACACGCTTTCAGCGGCTGCTATCCTAGTCGCTTTGTATATCCACCATCATGGCGGACGCTCATGACGTAGCACATTTTGATCACGTGGTTGCAAGTCATCTGTACAGCGATGTTAAACGTATTGATGAACTCTGTCTCCCACAACTTTCCACTGTCATCGTGACTGCTGTCATGAACCGTGTTTCAAACTGAAAACTTTAACCTTACATTCAAAAGTATTTTCCAATCCAGAAAATCCAAAAGACTGGCACGCAAAACAGACCTTTCAGTAGGTTTGAAAGCAAAATAAGAGGTTTCTTTGGGGTCCTTTGGCCAAAAATTTTGTTCATTGTGATGCTCATTCAACCATTTCACGATGATCTTTGTGCTATGATGCTTTTGGGAAACCCACCCCTGACTGTTCTCTTGCTGCCGAATATATCCCACCCCTTTACAGGTGCCACTGTAATGAGATAATCAATGTCATTCACTTCACCTGTCAGTGGTTTTAATGTTACAGCTGATCGGTGGACCTTTGACACACAGTAAATTAATGTCTAGATGTTGTTTGTGGTTGGCCACTAGATGACGACATTGGCCACTTTATAAAAAATAAATAAATAAAAATACCAGTTCGCTGCATACTCAGAAATGGGGATTAGCTCAAATGGTGGCGTGCTTGCTTAGCATGAGAGGTAGTGGGATCGATGCCTACATCCTCATAGTGCGTACATTTCATCCTCTTTCCTTTAGGAAAGAAACATATGGCCTTGCATCTTATAGTAAAACACTTATCTACAACAAACTATTTATACACACACACGTTTGTCAAACTATCCTTCTGAGGACCTTCCACTGACGTCATTATTAATGCAGTTAATTAATGCTATGTCTACACCTAAACCTAGCTAACCCTCACCTTAACATCAGTCATGGAAAGGAAACCTTTTGGCTCTTTTATTTTTTTTTCATTTTTGTTGGAAAACAACAACAACAACAATACTTTTCTTCTGGGGACCATTCAAAAGTCCCCAAAAAGTCAAAAGTGTCAGATTTTGCTGTCCTTGTGGGGAGATTTGGCCCTCAGTAGTATATAAACACACACACACACACACATCTGGTTACAGTCATAGTCTATTACAATAGAAACATGAAATGACTGGCCTTTTATATTAATAAAAGGTATTGGAGTAGAAAGATAGCATAAGTAAGTACAACCCCGATTGCAAAAAGCTTGGACGCTGTGCAAAACATAAAAAAATAAAAACAGAATGCAATGATTTGCAAATAGCTTTCGACCTATATTCAATTGAATACAATACAAATATAAGATATTTAATATTAAAACTGATAAACTTTATTGTATTTTGTAAATATACACTCATTCTGAATTTGATGCCTGAAACACGTTCTATAAAAGCTGGGACAGGGGCATGTTTACCACTGTGTTACATCATTTTTGCTTTTAACGATACTCAGTAAGTGTCTGGGGACTGGGGACGCTAATTGTTGAAGTTTTGAACGTGAAATTATTTCCTATTTTTGCTTGATATACAACCTCACTTGCTCAACAGTCCAGCGTCTCCACTGTTGATCATAATGCTCCACACATTCTCAGTGGAAGGCATTTTGTTGATATATGGCTTTTGTTTTGCACTGTAGACGCAAAGAACTGTGTTCACCAACAACAGTTTTCCAAAGTGTTCCCGAGCCCATGTAGTAATGTCTTTTATACAGTCGTGTCAGTTTTTAATGCAGTGCCGCATGAGGGATCAAAAGTCACAGATATTCAGTGTTGATTTTCGGCCTTTAACCTTATGTCCCTTAGAGATTTATCTGGATTCTGAAAATTTTAATGATACAGTATTATGGATTGTTGAAGGTGAAATCCCTAAATTGCTTGCAAATGTATGTTAAGAAACATTGTTCTTAAACTGTTGGACTATTTGCCCATGCAGTTTTTCACAAAGTGGTGAACCTTTCCCCATACTTGCTTGTGAATGACTGAACCTTTCCAATTACCAATTAACCTGTTTACCTGTAGAATGTTCCAAACAGGTGTTTTTAGCATTCCACAGTTTTCCCAGTCTTTTGTTGCCCCGTCCCAACTGTTCTGGAACATGTCGCAGGCATCAAATTCAGAAGGAATGTATATTAGAAAAAGAAAAAAAAAAACGATAAAGATTATCAGTTTGAACATTAAAGCTAGACCGCCTTTCAGATTTTTCAAGTGTAGGTCATAAATAGAATTTTCCCCGACACCCAATTATTTTTTGTTTGGTGGACCAAAAGCGACTGAATTCCAATCACAGACTTCCAATTCTATTAGATTTTTAAAAAATAGAACAATTAATGAATTTAGAGTGACATGGCCCAAAATTCTCCTCTATTTTTTCCTGCTTCACCATGACCCAATACAAGATATTACATCACACATGACTTGGTGGGCTTTCAACATTCACGCAAGGCATTGTGGGATACAAATTTGAAACAGGAGAGAAAAATGGAGGACGTGAGTGTACGAATGAAACATGAAAGACCGACTACAGTAACGGAAAGCGAGAAGAAAAAACGTTATGCTGCGAAGGAAAGGAAACGCAGGACCAAACTAATAAATATCGGTGGTCAGCGAGCACCTCGGTATGATCAGCTGTTCATTTAGCGACAGAATGATGGAACTGGTCAGTGCACGGTCAAGGCAAACCTGCACATGTGCACACAGACTTCCTTGGTCTGCTTGACTGCGCGAAGCAGACAATTTCATGCACATTATTTGCTCAGGAATCACCTCAAATTAAATAACTTCCCAGCAACAGAATGGCCTGATATTTTGTGAGATATTACAGAAATAAACATATTACAATGACTAAATTTCAGAGGGAACTAAATTTCACTGATGTTATGAACTCGCAAGGCCGTCTCGCTTTAATGTGCCAAAGAGATACTCGTTCGCTTTGCTCACTTGTGAAATACATCTTGACCACTCGAAGATCAACTTCATATCTTCACGTAATCGTCTCTTATATATAAAAACACACAGATAGACACAACAAAACAGATTTTGCTGGCCCCATCTCACCTGTCAATCTTGGGGAGTGTGGTGATCCAGACCAATAGAGGAATGAGGAAGGCTGCAGTTTTACCACTACCGGTCTCAGCCACACCAATGATATCACGGTTCTGTAAGCCAATAGGAATGGCTTGCCTCTGGATAGGTGTTGGATCCTAATGAAGAGACATAATATAAGGGTAAATTTACAATTTGAAAATTCATAAAACTAATACCTATAACTAAAAAACAATTTCCAAAACTATTTTGTTCAAGGCTCAATAAGCTATGGCAGAGCTGGTAGAACTGTAACACTCCTGTCTAAACGCATGCATGCAACTGTGATTCTGAAGTGCATCACTTCTCCATTTGCGTTCACACCTGTCTCTACACAAACTGTGAACACAGCATTTAGAGTTTATGTCGGAGGTTTCTGTTTGCAAGATAGTGAGAAATCATGATTATGATTTGTACTATAGCTATAACACCTCTTATAAATATACAGAACCTTTCTTTAGAGGCACCTCAGACTGCTCAGAGGAGGAAAATAAGGCAGCATTGAGACAGAAAAGACACATTAATTCCTGCTCACATAATAAAGAATTCCATCACTGCAGAGTGGATAAGGATGCTATCCTTTGTTTTTTTTTTTAATGCATCATAGAATAATGTACAACCCAATTCCAAAAAAGTTGGGAAGCTGTGTAAAATGTAAATAAAACACATTATGCGACGATTTGCAAATCATGGAAACCCTATATTTCACTGAAAATAGTACAAAGACAACATATCAGATGTTGAAACAGAGAAATCATTGGGTTTTTTTTGTTTGTTTTTTTAAATACACGCTCATTTTTAATTTGATGCCAGCAACACAAATTCAAAACGAGCATATATTTTTCCAAAAAACCAATAACATCTCATCTGATATGTTGTCTTTGTACTATTTTCAACCAAATATAGGGTTTCCATGATTTATGAATCATCACATTGTTTTTATTTAACACAGCATCTCAACTTTTTTGGAACTGGGGTTGGATGATAATATAACAAAATTAACAAGAGTACTCTGAGAGCACAATATCCCCCGCTGGCAACTCGGCCATAAATCTGGTAAAACGTGACTGAATTGAACGAAATTGCAATATGCGTATTACCGACATGTAACAAAGAATCCTGCCAAGTTTTGTGAAATTCCTCCAAACATTGTGAGAGGAGTTGATTTCAGAAGGTGAGCACCCTTCCGGGGACGGACGGACGGACGGACGGACGAGCGAAATGAAAAAATATATATAATAATAATACTAATATTTAAAAAAAAAAGAGTAGCATTTTTACAGGCTCTGCATTATCAATCAATAATACATGTTTAAATGGGTGATAGTTATGAATGTGCTTCTCTGCAGATGACAGGTTTTCGTTGTAATCAATCAGAAGCCACACCTGATTCCACCTGTCTAGTCAGTTCATTTTTACCCTCAATCAATTATCAGGTGTAGTTCCTGCTTGGTCGAAATAAAAACCTGCAGCCAGTCAGCCACATTGGCACGTTGCCAATAAGACTGACCCCTAGTTCACAGGGGTTTTTTTAGTTAACAGTGGACCCATGCAATGTTGCAATTGTCCCAGCAAAGCAGTGTAATAGTAACACAGTACAGTACTTGCTGACAGCATTGGTAAACTGGCACATAATAAAGGAAGAAATCATATGCATGCCATGTGGGAAGTAGTATGAAACCTGCAATTAAATCGTCGCTGAGTAATTGAACTCAATACAATCTAAACCCATCTAGAAAAAGGGTACATTAACACATCCTACTATTCATGATCAACTTTTATATTACTGGTATGCACATCAATAAAACAACCTGGAGCAATGATGAATGTTACCAGATGACACAGACTTAAAGGGGAACCAAAGGCATTTTTTTTTAAATTAAAATTCTATTTTTCTAATTTTATTAAATATAGGAATGCATTTCTGACAGCTATTCAATCACTGCTATAGCAAGTTATGAGTGTTTGAAATATGCTATGTAATATATCAGTC
>JAOEHJ010000019.1:36063781-36077596 GCA_025447855.1 Potamarius usumacintae | reverse complement strand
ACTCGTTGGATTGACCAACACACAGTAAAATGGGAAAGTCCAAGGAGCTCAGTGCAGATCTGAGAAAGAGGATCGCACATATACACAACTCCAGAATATCTCTGGGAGCCATTTCTAAACAACTGCAAATTCCAAGATCAGTTCAAACAATTGTATCCAAGTTATAGTGAGGTGTAGTCACTTTGCCAAGCCACTTTGCTTCAAGAAAATCCAAACTGTCACCCTGAGCTGAAAGGAAATTGGTTTGGATGGTCGGGAACAACCTGGGAACCATGAAAATGAATGATTCCTCTTGCGCTTGTGAAACCATGACTCACAAATCTCAATCTTTTGTCCTTTTATTTACTCCTCTTCCATCCTGATCCTTCCTTTTCATCCTCCTTTATTCCTTTAATCCTCACTTTTTGTGATCTATCCTCACTGCTGTCCTCATTCTGGTAAAATGTCAGCTGTGTTGTTGACTCCCGAGAACTCCATGACCTCAAAACAGTAAACCGTGGATGCCTCTGTGTCTCAAGGGGGCTCTGCGCCCTGACGATGAACCTCACACTTCTGCCTGTCTTGCACGGTTCTCTACTCAATGATCAATGTTTGTTTGTGGTTTTAAGACGCTGCTTCCTCATAGCCAGAGATTTCCATTGCGACTGGGTTTAGAGACACGGAAAAGCTATAAAGACATCAGGCTTGGCTCGCTGTGCTTAAAGAGGGGGGATTTAAAGTGCTATATAATATAACAGCCTGGACTGTTATAAGCTTGGGGACTCGGAGATCCCTGGTCTCACACACACACACACACACACACACACACACACACATGTAGAACGAGAGGTGGACTCACACAGAATGAATCAAAATGCAGTGTGAGCTGAGAAAGTGCATTTTTTTAGTGTAAAAAAGCCATCAGAGAGATTAATTGGAGAGAAAGAGACAAAAAGTCGATAGAAGGAATAAAGAAAGTGTCTTCAATAAGCACATGACTGATTCAGAGAAAAGGAGCTTCTTTCTGGATCTGCTGCTTCATTGTAATGTAAACATTTATTAATGTATTGATGGCAGGCTGGCTACTCTGGGATTTATCAAAAATAACACACAAAACCTTTTCAGCATGAATGATTTCGGGGAAACAAAACAAAAGACATTTGGATTAAGCTCTGAAGGTGATGATACACGGGGCAACTTTTTGGGAAACGTCGCCGGGCAATTGCGCTTCGACACTTCCCTGTTAAAATCGAGCAACATCGTTTCTGTCTGAACAATTTTGATCATTTTGGGCAACTTTTTATTATTAAGATCATCCAGAGTGCTAGCAGTGAATCGCACGACCACCTGAGAGCTTCAGAAATTTTCAACGAAGATGGCGGTGTCTCCAGCAGTGGAGCGAAGAAAAACAGAGACAACTTATATCTTTTTATGGCGGTAACTTGTTCTGTGTGAACCCAAAGTACTGAATTTACTTCATCAAAATCAACAGACATCTATTTTTATGTGCTCGGGTTGGAATTAAGACATCGATTTTTTTTTCAGCTAAGTGTAAACTGCCGTTAGCTAACCACTGCTCCATAGAAATTGAATGGGATTTAGCTAACTAGCGGTGTTATCGCTCGCTACGTAGGGATAACGTTAGCTCTCTTGCGTCAAGTTAAAAGTGATGAGCAGCTCATGATTTTTTGTTTTTGTGAGTTGTAATAGAGATTGTTTGTTTATTGTCTCTCTGGCAATAGATTTGCTCGTATCTGATTGGTTGTTGCCAATTGCATGTTGCCCTGATTAGTCTTACCTGGTTGCTGGCAACATTGCCCAAAAAGTTGCCCAGTGTATCATCACCTTGACTGTACAGTAATACTAATGGGACAAAAACAAAATTATACCAGTAGCAGTGTGGAAAATAAGACCACCTGGACATAATGTCTTTGAAGCAACTTTATTGTTCACTTAATTATCCACCATATGGCTGACCCGTCAGTTTAACTGGTAGCTTAATGCCTCGCCATGATCAGCTCCTCGGACTTGATCGGCCACACGGAAACACACAGATGGTGACAGTGAGAAATTTAATTGGATAAAGAGACAAAAGGGCAACAAACAAGACGAACGGCAGACTGAGGAATCTTCATTTCAACACGGTTGGCCGTAGCATCAGAGAGAGTTTAAAAAGACTCCAAAGAGATTTCATACGAAAGGGAAAGTCGAAATCCTTCTCTGTCTCCCAGGAGCCCACTTAGCAGCCGTCTCACTTCAGCGTCCACCTCTGCAATGTAAAGCCGAGGTGAAGATAAACAGATGCAGAGCTGCTTTTGTAGTTGGTCAGGTCTAATTTGTATTCATCCACAGTCAGAAATGTTCGACATGCTAGTCACGCTTATGTCAAGAGAGAGCTCAAAAATTTATACACTCCACTGATTGTTGTATACAGAAGTAACAATTTGCCTTTTTGCAGGCGGAAATTGGCTTTTGTAACAAGTTGGTGCTGTACACTCTAGTCAGCCAATCACATAAAATCATACAGATACATCCAGAACAAGAGCGTCGGGTTAATGTTCATATCAAACATCAGAACGAGGAAATGTGATCTCTGTGACTCTGACCATCGCATGGGTCAGACAAGACAAGAAGAAGTTTTTATTTATCACATGTACACTCATGTCTCTTCTGTATTTAACCCTTCTGGAGCAGTGAGCACAAACACACACACATCCCAAGAGCAGTGAGCAGCTATGCTACAGCACCCGGGGAGTGATTGGGGGTTAGGTGCCTTGCTCAAGGGCACTTTAGCCCAACCTTCAGGCCATGGCTGCCCCATGTTAACCTAACCGCATGTCTTTGGACTGTGGGAGGAAACCCACACAGACACGGGAAGAACATGCAAACACAGAAAGGCCCCCCCATCAGCCACTGGGCTCGAACCCAGAACCTTCTTACTGTGAGGTGACAGTGCTAACCACTACACCACCGCACCACTGGTTTTTGGTGCCAGAAAAAAGTCCAGCGAGTGAGAGTTCTGCAGGCGGAAACACCTTGTAGATGAGTCAAGTCAGAGGTCAGACTGGTTTAAGCTGATAGAAAGGCTACAGTAACTCAAATAATCACTCGTTACAACCGTGATGAGCAGAAAAGCATCTCAGAAAACAGAATACATCAGCAACAGTCACAGATCAACTGTCAGCCAAGAACGCTACAGTGGGCATCCGGACTGGACTGAAGATACGGTGTTGTGTGAGTCTCTGTCAATAAAATAAACAGCAACAACAACAAAATATAATTAAAGCCTTTCTCTCTCTCTCTCTCTCTCTCTCTCTCTGGATGAGGTTTAGTCATTTCCCCTGATGTCAAGGCTGAGGAACAATGCAATACACATGATCCAGAAATTCAGAACATATCCTCCCTCCAACTCTTTTCCAATTGATCTAAAGTCATGGTACAACTGAACCCGCTTGGAGGCGAGAGTTAATGTTGATATGCCTGTGATTCGCTTGCACTGCTTTGATTGACAAAGGAGAAAAAAACTAGAGACAGGTTATCCTACAAACCCATATATGCAGGAACATTAATTCTCTCCTGGACTGTTAAAAGTGATCTTTATGGATGAAGAGAGAGAAAAGGAAAGAGTCTGAACAGAAGAAAGATGAAAATTAAAAAGACTGAAGGAACAAATGATTTTTTTTTTTGGTGTATGCCAATGATGTCGCCTGTTATCTCCGGAACCCCATTAGCCACTGCAGGCTGTATTGACCGAAACCTTTGTAAGATGAGCCAGAGACAGCGGGGAGTCCTGGACCTCCAGCGCTTCCCAGGGTGCCAGGGGAGGAGCCAATGTGACAGCACCTGATAACACTCCAGCCTTGGGGTGGCCACTCGTCTCAGCTGGCCGGCATCTTCATCCACGGGCATGTTTTCATGGCACGGCCAGTGTGTCAGACAGGATTGAGAGCAGCAGACATCAGCTGCGCTCGTTTCATCTGTGAGCTTTGGAGGAAGTCCATGGAGAGATGAGAGGACGGACAGCTCCGAGGTGTTTGTGTTCATCATGAAGAGAAAGCACTTGTGCTCAGGGTGTGAGCTACAGTACTTTATGGTTATAGGGTGCTTGTTGGAATTGGAGTTGTCAGAAGTGATTTGAGGCGATGAAGCCCGAGTGTCTCGCTCAGGCACGTGGACTCGTCTTTCTCAGGTTTTCTTTTGCTTCCCCATTTTGGAATAATAGTGAAAGACATCAGAAGTATGAGATAACAGACACAGGAAGGATTTTTCTGGTTGAAGAGGAATAAAACACTCTGGGACTAGCTGTGAAAAGAAATCAACTTTGGTCACTTCACACGACTGTGTCGTGGATTATTTTCCTGGAACAGCATGCCCAAAGTGTTTCATTCCTGAGAGATTGAGAGAGAGAGAGAGAGAGAGAGAGAGAGAGAGAGAGAGAGAGAAATAATGTGAATGTTGGTGCAGGAACTGTTTCGTAGCTGCTATAATCTATTCATAAATAGGAAATAACTTATTTGTTGGATGTTCCAAAATAGGAAGCAGAAATGTAACTTGTTTTCATTATTCTGTTGTGATGTCTAATGACATCATACCATGCCATGATGAGAGGTTTTTCCTAATCTCTCTTGGATTAATCACAGGAGCTGGATGAAAATCATAGTCTTATTAAAAAAATATTATCCTCAGTGTGTATAATAAATATTGATAAATATTGGGTAATTCATTGATATTAACAGGAATGCAGGGAGTGTGGGTGTTCTTCAGACAAATCCAAGGTCTTGTCCAGGTGTTTTCTTGGTATGCGTTCCAAATGACTTGTGGGAAGAAACTACTTTTCATTCCCTCTGTCTTCATCTTCAGGGAGCAGAAGCACTTCCCTGACCATAACATGGAGAAGAGTTGGTTGTTCAGATGGCTGAGGTCCATCACTATCTTCCTGGCCTTGGTCCATCACCACTTGCGATAGACAGACCACAAATCAGGAGCTCAGTGTGGATGGTGTACTCAGTTGATCGCACGACCCTCTGGAGAACCCATCTATCCTGATGGTGCTGTTCCCACACCAGGCGATGATGCTTCCCGTCAGGATGCTCTCAATGGTGCAGATGTAAAAGTTCCTTTGCACCATAGAGGGCAGTTTAAGCATCTAAGGTAGTAAAGGCGCTGACATGCCATCTTCACCAGGGTGTTAATGTGACAGGACCAATGCAGATCCTGGGTGATGTTTACACCAAGGTACCGGAAACTGATCCTAAAGTCCACTATTGACTCCTTTGTCTTGCTGATGTTCAGGAGGAGGTTGTTCTCCTGGCACCAGTTCTCAAGGCTTTGAATCCCCTCCAGGTTAATCAGAGATCAGGCCCACCATAGCAGTGTCGTCAGTAAACAACAGCAGTGGTAGAGCTGGAAGTGGCCCCATGGTTATAACTGTCCAATGAGTACAGCAGGGGACTCAGGACACAGCCCTGAGGGACTCCAGTGTCAATGGGGTGAGAGGTCTCAGACGAGCTAAATCCAAGGTCCTCCAACTTGGTGGTGAGTTTGGAGGGGATCATTGTGTTAAATGTAGAACTGTCATCAACAAATAGCATTTCAACATGATGTCCAGCGATTTCCACTTCCATGTGTTTCTATAATTTCCCTTGCTCGTGTTTACGACATACGCTCATGACAGAGGGGAGAACATCCTCCAGTCTGGAGTGTTCAAGTGCCCAGGAGAACTACATTTGAGATTCAACTCGAGAAAGAAAGCTTCAGTTAGTGCCTGTTGCAAATTAATTTCTACCAAGTGACTTTCTGGAAGCATATTTTGTTCACTGATTATATTTTATATCAGAAACAATATGCGTTCATTCCGACCCAGTTTTCTAACACCAAGCAACACAAAGGTCATTTGTCCAGAAAAGCCGAGGAAACGTGTTTCTTTACACTTGCATCAGGCCCAGAAAGGTAGAAAATGAATCGGAAATGAATCGAGGGACTTGCGCTACAGTTTCAGCTCCTGAGATGAATGTTACTGCTCAGTGATTTGCATGTAAAATACAGCAATTCGGCCTACTTCCAGCTTTGTTTTGTTCTAGTTAATTGTATCATGCCAAATTAACTTACGTTGCCTCTCAGATGGTTTTGCTTCCTTCAAGCATTTATTTTCGAAAAAAAAACCAACCCCAGCACTCTTCTCCACACACGTGTAGGGTGCCCTGATGAGATGCGACGATCACGTTATTTCAGGGTGATCTGGGTTTATTCACACGGTTATTTAAAAGTGTGTGGCTCTGATTTACTGCCATGGCGCATTACTGTCAGATACATAGCACACACACACACACACACACACACACTGGTGTTTAAAATCAGCTGACAGCCAGAGACAGAATGTAAACACTTTCTGTGCGCACATGCCTAAAGTGAATAATTCAGCTCTGCCTCAAGGCACGTACTGAAATTTGTTGCACACATGCCGGGGAGAAACGAAAGCACATATCATTCATAATGCATAAATCAGACAGAGAAGTGTTTCAAGCTGTTTTGAACAATAATCACTTCAGTGCAAATAAACACTCAAAAATAAAAACATCAGACATGACACAGAGGTGTTTGAATTTTAGATCCACAAACACTCATCAGCTTACAGACTCCAAATTCTCACCTCCTTCATTCTGACTGAGTCACAGAGGCCACGTGTCCTTCATTCAGACGGAGGCACAGAGGCCATGCTTCCTTCATTCAGACTGAGGCACAGAGGCCATGCCTCCTTCATTAGGACTGAGGCACAGAGGCCACGCCTCCTTCATTAGGACTGAGGCACAGGCCACACCTCCTTCATTAGGACTGAGGCACAGAGGCCATGCCTCCTTCATTAGGACTGAGGCACAGAAGTCACGCCTCCTTCATTCAGACTGAGGCACAGAGGCCACGCCTCCTTCATTCAGACTGAAGCACAGAGACCACGCCTCCTTCATTCGGACTGAGGCACAGAGGCCACGCCCTCCTTCATTAGGACTGAGGCATAGAGGCCACGCCCTCCTTCATTAGGACTGAGGCATAGAGGCCACACCTCCTTCACTGAGACAGGAACAGAGACCATGGCTGTGTCTGAAACTCTGTACTGGATTCTGCTCGTGTACTGATCTTGGTATAAAAGTAGTAAGTTGTGTGTCATACATGAAAAAGGAAAGTTTTGCCGTACACGAGCGTGACCCGGCTGATATGCAACCACTGAAATTAAAACTGAAAGCAATGATTTGGAAATAATCTTGGACTGTATTGCTCTCAAAACAATACAACAACACATTATTTGATATTTTACCTCATGATTTTTTTTTAATAAGCACTTTTAAAAAAAAGTTGAGACAGTAAAGCATTTACCACTTTATCACATTTCCATTCCTTCTCATAAAACTTTAAAGATGTTTAGGGACTGAAGACACCAAGTGATGAAGTGTTTAAGGTGTTATTTTGTCCAATTCAACAGTACGGGGTCGTCGCTGTCATACTATTTGTTTCTAAATTCACCACACATTCTCTATTAGGGACAGAGGGGACATGTCCTCTTCTTACACAGCCACGCCTTTGTAATGTGTGCAGAATGTGGTTTTACATTGTCTTGTTGAAATCTCCCTGGAAAAGACGTCGTCTTGAAGGCAGCAGATGTTGCTCCAAAATCTCAGTGTACTTTTCTGCATTAATGCTCCATCACAGAAGAAGTGTAAGTTACCTTCGCCAAGGCCACTGGCCCATACCATGACACACCCTGGCTTTTGGACTTGTTGCTGGTAACAGTCTGGATGGTCCTTTTCGTCTTTGGTCTGGAGCACATGGCATCCATTTCTCCCCAAAAAGACCTGGAGTACTGATTTGTCTGATCACAATACCCGTTCCCACTGTGTGATGGTTCATCCCAGATGCCTCCGAGCCCAGAGAAGTCGACGGCGCTTCTGGACACAGTTAACATAAGTCTTCTTTTTTACAAAGTCAAGTTTTAACTGGAGTTTTTGGATGTAACGCCGTATTGTAGCTTGATAAAGGTTTTCCAAAGTAATTCCGAGCCCATGTGGTTCTATCAGCTGTGGATGAATGACGGTTCTTGATGCCGTGCCATCTGAGGGATCGGAGATCATGGGGGTTCAGATTAGGCTCGAGCCCTTTACACACAGAAATTCCTCCAGACTCCTTGAATGGTTTAATGATATTATGCACCATAGAGGGTGAAATATCCAAATCCCTTTCTATCTTTCTTTGAGAAACATTGTTTTTAAACATTTCAATAATTTCCTCACGCATTTGTTGACGAACTGGAGATCCTCGTCCCGTCTTTACTCCTTAAAAACTCAGCCTTTCCTGGATACTGATTTTGTACCAAATCATGATTACAATCACCTGTTGACATCACCTTTTTTTCCTTAACTTTTTCTGATTTGGGGTTGTACAAATCTCCATGAGACAGGAATAACACCAATAAAGCCTATGTCACAATCTTTCATAAATAACGTTGGCAGGGTTATAGCTCTGCTGTCAGATTGTCATTATTTTGCCATTAGCCGTGAAACAGATCACTACTTATGTCTTGAAGTACACATGTAGTTCAGACATATTTTTGCCATGCTGCAGTCAAACTTCGCACAAGTATTGCACACAACTCGGAATATTAACATGCTAAGCTAATGTAACCAGAACCATACTAACACCAACATATCTAATGCTGGGAGATGCTAACAGACAAAGAACAACTAGTCAACTAAATGGACCTTACAAATCCTGGATGCTCCTGACACCAAGTGATACAAACTTGGGTGGCAAAATCGCCAACAAACCTAAACAGCAACAGACACAAGAGCACTCGTTACCTTTACAGATGTCCGAGTGTTATCGAGCAAACTAAATCTCTGTCCAAATTAACCGACTTGGCTTATGATCAAAAGCTAGTGAGTTGACAACTTTGCTAACAGCCAAACATCAAGCAAGTGCAAGAACACAACACACAGAAAAGCAGCTAATGTAATATTACTTCTTAGTTCACCAGAAGCGTAAAGCACTGCACTGAACTGTAAAGTGTCGCACAGTTCTTGCAGAATTCGAGGACCAAGAGGCTCCTTACTGAAAGTGAATCTATAAATGAGTTAATGGCACTTTACAGCAGACAGAGTCTGGTTTACGCCAATTCTTATCAATGTGGCCTGTATTTGTCTTGTGACATTTTCAGCTCTTATTTTTCTAAGTCCAGATCCTCTGTGCTATAGTTATTATTATTATTCATTTTTATTTATTTATTTATTTACTTAAGATGGAGAAATGCTTCATCAAAGTTTTTAGAATGACGCACTTTAGTGTCTCCTGCCAGCCCTTTAAATGGTTATTTATACTTTCTTTGTTTCACTTATGTAGGTCAAAATTTAAGTCTCTGACAGTGTAAATCTGCAGCCATCCACGTGGCCACACCCCCAGAATTCTTTACAGCCATCCATTACATTACATGGCATTTCACAGATGCTCTTATCCAGAGCGACATACAATGAGTGTAAAAGGTGCACAAAGTGCTGAACTTCTAGACAAGAAAGTTCTAGTGCCAATTGAACAAGTGCGAGAATAACACTTAGTGTAATATTCTGTTGAAGTATCAACACTCAGCAAACAGCCAAGGAAACAAACTAACCATACAAAGTACAACTAAATAGAGCACTCAAACAGCTAACCCCAGGCTAGACAGCACACAGCCTGGGTTGGTCTAGACCAAAACGCAGTTACACACAAAGGGCAGGAAAGAAGGGGAGAGGTGCAGCCTGAAGAGGTGGGTCTTCAGTCTGCGCTTGAAGATGGTCAGGGAGTCGGCAGTTCTGACCTCAGTGGGAAGGTCATTCCATCAACAGGGAACCAGGACAGACAGCAGTCTTGAGCGGGCGGGGCAGGAACAGAGAGGAGGAGGGGCCAGGTGACCAGTAGTTGCAGAGCGAAAGGATCTGGCTGGTGTGTAGGGGTGGATCAGACTCTGGAGGTATGCTGGACCTAACCCCTTGAGAGCCTGATAAGCTAGCACCAACATCTTAAATTTGATGCGAGCTGTGACAGGTAGCCAGTGCAGGTCGGCAAGCAAAGGGGTGACATGGGAAGAACGAGGGAGGTTGTAGACCAGGCGAGCTGCAGCATTCTGGATGAGCTGCAGGGGTCTGATGGCAGAAGCTGGAAGGCCAGCAAAGAGAGAGTTGCAGTAGTCCAAGTGAGAGACGATCAGCGCTTGGACCAGGAGCTGAATTGAATATGTTCTGTTTCACCAACTGTCTGAATTAAGCCTGAATGTGAGTTCATAGATTTTGTCGATGTATTAGTGTTTCCCATGAATCTGAGAAATGTGTAAAGAGGTTCCTCAATGGATCTATGGATAGTTACCCACAATGCCATTTGAATACCTGATAAAGTGATGCCAATGGAAGTTTGCCCTTATTTAATCTCTACCTAAAAAGAGAGGTGCTATAGTATTTTAGTGCTTTCATCTGTCCAGCAAATGCTAATACTGTTGTTGATGCCATCATGCTCATCATCTCTTAGATTACTACTTGCTGTCCACACTACTTCTGCATTAGATTTCTCATTAACATGATATTGAACATCACCGAAAACTTTTCAGAGTGATGTCAGCTTGGCACACACCCACAAACTTCTCACTGAAATAACAAAAATACTGGACCAACCCAGAGATTAGCTCCAGAATTGCTAGGCACAGCATAACTATTTCAATCCAAGTATATTTTATGTGTTTCCATGTGGGTCTTTTGTTTAAATATTCCCAATTTCCATGTCAAGTACTCAAGGTGCAGACAGTCATACATTTCAGTAATGTTATGAATTGGGTTCAGATGTTGCATCAGACATGTTATCGGTTATTATCAGTCTTGGCTAAGAGAGAATGCGGGCAGAAGGTGAATGCTACAGGGTGGAAAAGAGAGAGAAAAATCAGGAGCGCTACAGGTTAGAGAGGAGATCCCGTGAGAGTGCATGTGAACCCTTTGGTCTTCATCTTCTCTATGAAAGCCGTCATACCATCTCAGTGTGGGTGTTCATGCCATGACACATATTACTGTCGAGAAACATTTCTCCACTATTGAAATACAGAAATACCATGACCCCACTGACACAGGTATATAAACTACTATTAGTGATTGTTTTTGCAAGAAAAGACATTTTCTTCTTTGTTTCTCTCGTTTATCCTTTTCTACTTTTTTATCCTTTCAATAAAATGATTTTTGGTGCTGGTTGCAACAGTATAGAAAAATATAACATTGATTTTCTCACTCTCTCTTCTTACATACATGATGCTTTAATGCACTGGACCAGAACCAAAACGCAATTAAAGAGAAACTAGTATTAGTTAGGATGCCTAGCATCTTTTGTGGTGGAAAACAGTGTTCAGTGATGTCAGCCTTATCACCACAATAACACATCATTGATGGCACTGCAGCCAAACAAGAAGGCAATTCAGAGTAAGTGACAGTGAAAAGTAGGAGGAAGACATAAAAAAGAATGGGTTTAAAATGTCAGGCCAAGGCTAAGAAGGCTTAGCGTAACTTTTCCTGTCTGCCAAAAGGCCATCACTCCTTCTTCTTTCTGTATTTTCTTCAGTTACTCACTTCTGTAAGTGGAAAAGTAAATCCCTTTCAAGATTCAGACATCACGTTTTACAGGGTCATTGTCAGTAAATGTCTTTAACCCCTTAAAGTCTGAGCTTAATGATTTAGTTATTTATCTTAAAGCATACTATTTATTGGGTAACTGCTATGAATTGCTTGGCAACTACAGAGAAAGGATTTGATTTTCCTTCAGACTTTTGTTTGAGTCCAGAAGAAGACTATTTCTTCAGAGCATACAGAGTTTAAAGTTCAGATGAGGAGACTAAACAGCACCAAGGAGCTCTTTGTGCTCTTTTCTCACAAGCAGTTATTTACTTTATTAGAAAAACTTGTACATCTGCTTATTCATTCAGTTATCCAAACAGCTGGATCAAGTGGCATAACATGATGTAGATACTGATCTAGAGCTTCTGTTCAGATCAGACATTAGTGTGTGATCTCAGTGACTTTGACCATGCCATTGCATTGCTGTTGGTGCCAGATGGACTGGTTTGAGCGTTAGAGAAACTGCTGATCTCCTGGAATTCTCATGCACAACAGTCTCTAGAGTTTATACAGAATGGTTCAAAACAAAATAAATCCAGAGACTGGCAGATTTTTATTTTGGCAAAAGCATCTTTTTGATGAGAGAAGTCAAAAGAGAATGGCGAGACTGGTTCGAACTGGCAGGCACGCTACAGTAACTCAAATAACCACTTGACAATCACGGTGAACAGAAAGTGATCTCAGAATAAATATGTCAAACCTTGAGGTGGATAGGCTACAACAGCAGAAGACCACATTAATTTCCACTCCTCCACTCCTGTCAGCATGGAACAGGAATCTGAGGTTACAGTGACTACAAGTTCACCAAAACCGGACACTTTGAAAAAAGATTGGAAAAAGAAGACCATGTGGCATTTTTCAATCTTCAACCCTAAACTGTAGTATGACTGGATCTGAGAAGAACAGAGGAATATAAACGAGACCGTCATTGACGACGTAGCTCACTCCGGCCCTGTCTAGTCCAGAAGGAACGATCTAAAGTGGGCCACCTTGCACAATAAATGTTGCAAGTTATAGACACTATATACAAACTATATATAGAAGCTATATACACCCTAGGAATACCAACCTATTTGCCAGAAAGAATCCAAAACGGCAAGGAATTGACTGAGAAGAAGCGAGTTTTGTTGAACTGCTTAATTACTAAGGCTTAATTAGTCCATAACTGAATTAATAATTGTAATTAAGCAAATCTGGGTAGAAGTTATATGCACCCTAGGTACCCCTACCCTCATGCCAGAAAGAATAAAAAAAAAAATCTGAAGAATTGAGGGAGAAGAAGCGATGTGTGGAAACTGCTCGTTAGGAATTTGATTAATTACTCCATATCTTCATTATTAACTGCAATTATGTAAATTTGGGTGGAAGCCATATGCACCCCAGGCAGACCTACCTTCCTGCCAAAAAGAACAAAAATCGGTGAAGAATTGAGAAAGAAGAAACGATTTTCGTGAAATGTGGACGACGGACAACACATGATGGCATAAACTCATCACCTGTTGGCTGGATGAGCTAATAATATGGTCGCAAAAACCAATTGGAGTCTGACAAGATATTCAGGTTTGAAGAAGTGTATTTTAAGGTGGGATTTGAACGTGGGGGAATCAATATGATGGATGTCTTATGGGAGGAAGTTCCAGAGGTGAGGGGCAACACAAGTGAAAACGCTAAACTCCATGGTAAGTCAAGTGGGCAGGAGGTATAGTGAGACTGATGGAGGACGAGGATCTAATGGTACAGGAGGGTGGAGAGATGTGACGGAGATGGGAGAGATATGGAGGTGCTAGCTCATGAAGCGTCTTGAAAGTGAGAAGCAGAATTTTGAAATCAAATCAAGAGTCAGTGAAGTTGCTGAAAGACAGGAGTAACACAGTATATTCTGTGGAAGAGATTCAGTGGAAGGGATTCTGGTCATGATACTGGGAGTCAAGTTTTGAACCAGTTGAAGTTTACAGTATGAAGGAGTTTGTGAGGCACACCAGAGAGGATAAGAGTTACGACAGTCAATACCAGATGTAACGAGAACATGTACAAGAACAGCAGTGCTGGTAGCTGTACGAGACGGGCCCAGATGATTGATATTGCATAGATGGAATTATTCTATCCACATTCACTGGATATGAGCAATCGCATGCTCTGATTGGCTACTCTACTACTAGGCTATCAGCTC
>JAOEHJ010000019.1:35943514-35955516 GCA_025447855.1 Potamarius usumacintae | reverse complement strand
ACTCCACACAGAAAGGCCCTCGCCGGCCACAGGGCTCGAACCCGGACCTTCTTGCTGTGAGGCGACAGCGCTAACCATTACACCACCGTGCCGCCTCTTTATGTTTTAATTCTCATAATAATAATTTGCAATCAACATCAAGAGACAATCAACCACCGAGTCTCAGGCTGCCCAGAAACAGAGCACATACAAAGGCACAATTAAATCAGCAGCGTATCCCCATTGGGCAATCCGCAAGCACTAGAACATCCAAGTGCAAGACAAATACTCCGAATACGAACTGTCAACAGTCACCGAAAATGAAGTGGCTACAATACTCTGGGACGTGCCGATCCAGACTGACAAACATCATGGTGAACAGACCAGATATCGTAGTGAAAGACAAGAAGGAGAGGACTCATCTGTTAATCAACATGTCCATCCCCCCAGAAAGAAACATCTCCTCAAAAACAACAGAAAAACTCTGCAAGTGTAAAGACCTCGAAATTAGAAATAGAGAGAACATGGGGCATGAGAACCACAACAATACTGGCTCAATATAGGTGCTCTTGGGCTTGTCAAGAAGGGGATGGAAAAGTCTACCATCAGAATGGAAGGGCTTCAGAAGATCATCCTCCTTGAAATTGCTTACATACTCAGGAGGACCCTATCCATCGAGTAATCCATCACAGCCTTCTGACTGGCCCAAGATGAACTCAGCTCCATCAGAGACGAAGAGCTGGACTTCACGGAAAAAAAGAAAAAAATAATAATAATAATGTGAACTTATATAGTACCCTTCTCATACCCAAGGTCACTTTACAATTAAAACAAGGTAATTTCTGTTGAAAGACAACAGGAGAGAGGAATGTTCATCATTTGAATATTTTCTCGAAGGCAAAACCCACAAGCAACAATGTTCACAGTCGCTTAACACCCAGGAGAGAAAAACGGCAAACTCATGACAACACCTGCAAATTTGTTTGAACACAGGGTTAAAAAAAAATAAAAAAATAAAAATAAATAAAGACGACGATGACAAAGAAGCTGAGAATGAGGTTTAACCTTCAGCTCAACACGATGTGCTTGTTGGAAAAATTCTGCAAGACAAAAAAAAAAGAAAAAAGGTGTTGTGACACCAGTGAGAGAGAGAGAGAGAGGTGACAGAGTACAAGAGCAAAACTCAAAAATAACAGTGTGTTTAAAAAGCAGCAGGTTGCACCGGGCAAGGCGAGACACACCAACGCTGAATTTATTATATCTTCGAAAAGAGGGAGGAGAAAAAACAAAACAAGAAATGATTTGATTCTCTGACGTGTTGTTCTTACAGAAGGTTAGTGATCGCTGTTGTTGCTGAACAAAAGATGCGGAAAGCTGAGAGTCGCAGATCGATCGCGGTCTGACTGAGTGACTGGATGAGCTGCTGAGGAACTGTGACTCGACAGCTCGTCTCTGATTTCATATCGCTCTGACTTTCAGAATGAAGAGTGACTGTGGAAGAAGTGAATATTTTCATGTCTTTTTCAAGGTCTAACCGTTTACTCTTATTCGTGAGCAATCCAAAAAAAAACTGGTCGGTGAGCCAAAAACACAAGTGCACATTACACACATGACCAGGAGAGGAGCAGGAGTTGTACGCTCCAGAGGAATTTTTTAGACTTGTTCGTTTCCCTTAGTCTGGTAACTTGCTCAGCGTACATTACTTACATGACATGGGGTCCCAAAGGGTTGCTGGTTCAATTCCCAGGATCGGCAGGAAAAACCCGAGGGGAGTTGAGTTCATGAACAGCTCTTTCTCGTCCCTCTGGATCATAGCTGAAGTGGCCTTGAGCAAGGCACCAAACCCCCAACTGCTCCCTGGGCGCTGTAGCATTGCTGCCCACTGCTCTGGGTATGTGTGTGTGCTCATTGTTCACTTGTGTGCATGTCCACAAGCGTCTACACAGATGGTCTGCGTAGCAACTAGAGCCCAGAAAAAAAAAAAAAAATCGCCTTTCAATGTTCAAGCGATTTATATCGTCTCTGCTGCTCATAATTTGCTGCAAATCCAATTATTCCACCACGAAATTGTCTTCGATTTGAGTCTAGCATGACCCGTATTTGTTGATTGATTCTCGTGCTCTGACTGGCTGAGCCGGACCACGTGACCATGCTGTAGTGTGTGTAGTTAGGTTACAGAGCCAAGAGGGGAACTGAGAAAGCTGAGCACCCATACAGACACACATCTGGAGGGAAATTTCGTCCATATTTTGCAAGTATTTTACATGGAAATGGTGAGTAATTTATGAGCTGAGAATGCACCAGAAGGCATGTAAATTTCAAAATGTACCGGGGAGAGGCATGCCCCCAGACCCCCCAATACTGGTGCACCGTTGGTGCTGTAAATTCCAGAACCGCCAACACCTTTTATTTTTTTTTAGCCTGGCTACTTCAGATTTTCTGGAGAACCCTGTGCGTGTGTTCACTGCTTCAGATGGGTGAAATGCAGAGGAGGAATTTCACTGTGCTTGAGTGGACATGTGACAAATAAAAAGTCATCGTCTTCTTATCCCCCGCTCAAATGAAGTTTGGCGTGGGATATAGAAACTGGTTCCGTCCGTCTGTCTGGTCACGTTTTTGTTTCCGGGCCATATCTTTAAAACTACTGAAGATATCATCATGAAACTTTGTACCGTATACATATCAAGCAACATGTGAACTGCTGCCTTTTGCTATTTTGGATTTAAAAAAAAAAAGTATTTTTCAAATTTTTACATAAAAAATAGATTTTGACTTAGTTTCTTAGAGCAATGTTGGTTTCCAGAGGATATATCCAAAACTATTCACGATATGGATTTGAAACTTGGTATACATGTTAACAAGGTTATGCAGATGTGTCTTTTCATACTAAGAAATTTGAGAAATTTAAAATTTTCATGTTTCCATGGAAACTATTTCAGACTTAGTCTCTCAGGTTAGTCTTGGGGGTAGGTTTTGTTTCCAGAGCAGAACTTGAAAACTATGAGCGGTATGCTCTTGAAAGTTGGTATATGTGTTGATTAAGTAATGTATATGTGCCTTTTGATACTAAGAAATGTGAGAAATTGTCATTTTTAGCTCACCTGGACTGAAGGTCCGGTGGGTTTATGCCATGGGCTACTGGGGTCAGTGTAAAGAGGTAGGGTTGGTTTCCTGCAGCAGAACTTGAAAAATGTGACAAATAATATCTTGAAACTTGGTATATAGTTGGCATATGGGGGGATGGGGGGTATAGATGACTCTGTCTTCTTGTTCATTTAATGATTTACCCATCATTGTTTTTGGTCTAGTCAATTAAAAACAAACACATTTCCCACTGGAGCATTTACTCTCCCGGGAAGCGAGCTAATAAATTCATCATTCAAATGTTTGCTTGTGAAACGCCATTTGGTCTTAATGTCCAATTTCCCTGTTAAGCACAGCTGCTTGCAGCGATACCTTTTGCTCTTCGTTCATGTTTTGAGATCTCATCTTTCAAAAAGATCGAGTCTTCGGCGTAGACCTCGTGCCTCTGAGCCCTGCAGCTCTGCGGAAGATAATGTCAAAACTTGCTTGTCGTTGCAAAAACATGGAGGGCAATTTTAACCTTCAGTAAAGCAATTTCACTTCCGTAGCTTTCCTGCTTCCATTCGGCGAACAGCGAAAGGCTTTCACACACACACACACACACACACACCACAGAGAGAGAACGAGAATGGCTTCTTCCCTGAATAAATGAAACTGAAACCACACACAGGGAATTCATTACCGTGGATCTGTACTCGGTTTAATCCGACACGCTGCCGTTTCTGTAAAACACGAGATTTGTGCAGCGCTAACCCGTCTGTACGGAGATTTCTGTCACAGGAGAATAAGAACTGCCTCTGAACATGTGATTTTAAAGCTTTACCTTCATTAAAGGCCTCACGTTTCGCAGGTAGACATGTTGAGGAAACCTGCATCCCGTTTCTTTCCTTCCATCCTGAAGATGGTCTTGAAATAGGTTTAATAACTGAAGATGTGATTTATTGTAATCCTGTAATCGGAAACAGGAAATATATTTTCATTATATTTTTCATCTGTATTTTGCTGCACGTGTTCAGACACGTCATCGTGATATTAAACACTCGTTGTGTGAATCATTAACACAACTTCATGTCAGAAACCATGACGACAATCCATCAAGATCAGAACCTTCAGACTGCGCGATAGCTGTTCCAGCGTTACTGATAAAAGTCGATGTTTCTCTGGAACTAACCCTCAGTTTGTGCACTTACACACTGACCTGACTGGATGTTTTCATTCTGACATGAATAAATCCCGATATCTCCAAGGTAACAACATGAAAATGAGTTTTATTCACTTATCTTACTCTCCTATATTCAAACCCAGAGTACTAGCACAGGTGCAAATCCAACACACACACACCTGTGCCCTTTCACACTTTCATGCATATTTAGGTAAATTTCTCCCGTCAACCTGAAAGACTCTCGTCTACATACTGTATGCACAGTGGCTCTCTGCGTGCGTTTGCTAAAATAAAGAACACCCACGTGCTCCCCTGAGGTCCAACACTTCCCCAGCCACATAATTAGATCCAGATTAACCCAGCTGAGTCCTCATGAACCCGGGAGTCGAGCCGGTGGGCGTTGCAAAGCTCTCGGAAAGCCTCCTGAAGTGAGGAAGTGGAGACTTCTAAACCAGGAAACGAGTTTGACTCAGTGGTGCAAACGCACTTCCGTGCCCTCAAGCGAAACTCCAAAATACTGACTGCTTATGAAACACCAACGCATTGTGAGAACTGCCCTGAAGATTTTCGCTTTGGATCAATCACAGCAATTGGTTAACAGTCTCCATCGAACAGGGATAATTTATCTCGCACGCTAATCGGATCGTCCGAACCGAACGACTGCACAGGACAATAACGCTAACCTCGTCGGTGGTGCGACGTGCTGTGATTTCCTGCGATGCTGAACAATGGGACTCATCAGACAGGAAACAGATTTCTGTATTATTTCCCCCTGCCAAAAAAAAAAAAAAAAAAAAAGAGTCCAAACCTCATCGAAGACAGAGAAAATATGATCTCGGAACGAATCAGAAATCCCGAGCCTACTGTAATTGCTAATCAGCTATTTCATCCCTGTGACTCCGATTGTGTTGTGAAACACAAGCGTATGAGGTCAAAAGACTCAATTAACCTCCATAAAGGAGAAATAAAAACTGCCCATGGAGGTACTGAGGTATTGTTCATGATGTCGCTGTGAATAGGTCCAATTTGCAACCTGTTGATGGGGTTGGTGATGGTGCCGTGGGAGCAGGAAAACCCGGAGAACAACATCCTTTTACTGTATCTCTGCACAGAGACAGAGAGAACGAGAGAGAGGCTGTTTTCGATATAGTACCTCTGGCATCTAAAAAAACACACACACACACACACACACACCATCCATTCAGTCCAAATAGGAATGACCGATATCCTTCTGGAGATTTCTGTAGCTCATCTCGATTCACACTTTCCCTCATCATGACCGAATGGTGGTTCGGATGCATGCCAGGAACGAGCTTTATCCTACAGCAGTGTTGCATTCTCGAGTGTGATTGGTCAGAAGGTGTTGATTAATTGTCTGGAACAGCAGGGACTTGTAATGCGGAGGTTCTACATAATCATAAATATTCATAATTTTTTTTTTTTTGGTTTGGTTAAAACACAGCCATTGTTCTGTTTAGATTCATGAAACACTTCCAACACAGAAGCGAAGTTCAAGTGCTGCAACTCGGAAACCCATTCAACGGAGTCACTGTGTCCTGTGCATGGGGGCGGGGTCTTGCTGGATGAGACCACGCCCATCAGTAGTATTGATTTGCAGTGATGCTTCTCTCAAAGGGAAAAAAGGGCAGTAAATAAAGAAATAAACAAACAAATAAATGTCCTAAGAGCAAAAGAGAGCAGTATCTTGTGGTGGTGTAGTGGTTAGCACTGTCGCCTCACAGCAAGAAGGTTCTCGGTTTGAGCCCAGTGGCTGACGGGGGGGCCTTTGTGTGTGTGGAGTTTGCATGTTCTCTCTGTGTCTGTGTGGGTTTCCTCCAGTTTCCCCAACAGTCCAAAGACATGGTTAGGTGAACATGGGGCGGCCTTGGACTGACGTGCCCTTGAGCAAGGCACCGAACCCCCAACTGCTCCCTGGGCGCTGTCATATCGCTGCCCACTGCTCTGGGTATGCATTCATTGCTCACTTGAGTGTGCATGTGACAAAGACTTCTTCTTCTTCTCTGTCACCTATCCGGCGCTCTTCTTTCCCACAAGTTCTTTCCTTTCTTTGTAACTCCTGAAGACCTGCAGTATTCCACACCATTCTGTTCACGTGTGTGTAGAAGAGCCAGCACACACTGTTCTCCTGTACTTCCTCCTCCTCACGCTGTTTTTCTTCCGTCTCTATGGTATATTCTCTATCGACTCGGTCTACCCACAATCCTCCACTCCACTGATCTGAAATCATTCTCTGTCTGCGTGTCACAGAGGGATCTGGAGAGGACGCATGCAGCTATGACCGTCATCTCCATCACCTTTTATTCACCCGGGATGATCTCAGGATACAGCCCAGATCCAGGATGCTCAGCACTTGGAGAAAACTAGGATTTGCTCGGAACCACAAGAACCCAGATGGAGATGGAACATCAAGCTGAGGACATAAATATGAAATGCATCACGACAATGACAGAGAGAGAGAGAGAGAGCGCTTGTTTGAATAAATTGTAGAAGGTGTAAATCACAGTTCTGTCATGACCACACACACACATACACACACACACACACACACACATCAGAGCCACTTGGCTGTTAGAGCACTCGGGCAGATGAGTGGCAGCGGTTTGGCCAGCGTCCATCTCCAGTCATCTGGACTGACACCTGATCAATCACATCACCTCATTACCCAGCATCCCCTGCTCTGGTCTGGCTGGGCCACTGGTAGTGAGACTGGCTCCCCGTCTCAAGTTCACCTTGAGCCAAACAGACCAATAAAACTTCTCATGTTAATGGCAGCAGGGCCGCCGATTGGTCGGCGCAGCCGTCCGTCTCTCACACGGAGCTGATTTATGACAGGAAGTGACCGATGGAGCCGGAGCACAGATGGAGCTCAGCGCACAAATTTACTCAGCAGCAGCGGGAGCAGGGTGAAGTCCTGGGACAGCAGGGAAATCCGTGCCAGAGGCGATGAGCTGCTAATCCAGCTCAGAGCTCCGGCCAAAATCAGCCTGGTTGGTCAGTGAGGAGGTGCCACGGCAGTTTAGCAAGCCATGTTTTTTCTCTACCTGAGATTTTACAGCGCGTGATATTTTTGGTGCTGGCTCAATTTTTGAGTTTTTCCACAGAAAACCTCATTAAAATCATGTTGTCCTAATAATTTACACCTGCATGAAAAAAGGAGCCATTACATTTTAACAGCTATATTGAATATAATCTTAAGTGTGTGTGTGCGTGCTTCGCAGGACTAAATAGAGCTTTAGTGAGAAAAGCAAAGGCAAGTTTACGGGTTCACATCAGTTCAGAGTCAGTGTTCATTCCATCGATCATGAAACTATAAACATATGAGCTGCTGCTGGAAGTCACTTAGCAAATGATTCAGTCATTCAACTCAGTCAGTCATTCAGTTAGCCAATGAGTCAATGATTCATTCAGTAATTCAGTCCGTTGGTGAGCCAGTCAGTCAATGATTCAGTCAGCAATTCAGCCAGTTATTCAGTTCATCCGTCAGCCAGTGAGTCAGTGGTTCATTCAGCAGTTCACTCAGTTCATCAATGATTCAGTCAGTCCTTCAGTTCATCAGCCAGTGAGTCAGTGATTCAGTGAGTCAATGATTCAGTCAGTCATTCAGTTCATCAGCCCGCCAATGAGTTAATGATTCATTTAGCAATTCAGTCAGTCAGTTCATTCGTTAATGATTCAGTCAGCAATTCAGTCAGTCATTCAGCCAGCTATTAAGTTAGTCAGTGATTCAGTCATTCAGTTAGTCAATGATTCAGTTCATTCATTCAGCCAGTGAGTCAGTGATTTGGTCAGCAATTCACTCAGTTCATCAATGATTCAGTCAGTCCTTCGGTTCATCAGCCAATGAGTCAGTGATTCATTCAGGAATTCAGTCAGTCAGTGAATGATTCAGTCAGCAGGTCAGCCACTCATTCAGCCAGTGAGTCAGTGATTCAGTCAGTCATTCAGTTCATCAGCCAGCCAATGAGTCAATGATTCATTCAGCAATTCAGTCAGTCAGTCAGTTCATTCATCAATGATTCAGTCAGCAATTCAGTCAGTCATTCAGCCAGCTATTAAGTTAGTCGGTGATTCAGTCAATCATTCAGTTTATCAGTGATTCAGTTAGTAATTCAGTCACTCATTCAGTTAGTGATTCAGTCACTCATACAGCGATTCAGTCAGTCAGCCACTCAGTCATTTTTTTTCAGTTCGTCACTCAGTCAAGCAGTGAGTGATTCATTCATTCATTTATTCAGTCAGTCAATGATTCAGTCAGCGATTCAGTCAGTCAGTGAGTCATTCATTCATTCAGTCAGTCAGTCAATAAGTTAGTTCATGAGCAAGTCAGCCAGTGATTCAGTAATGCAATCAATCAATCAATCAATCAATCAATCCTGTCTATCAGTTAGGGAGTTCATTCATTCATTCAATTGGTCAGTCATTCAGTGATTGCATCATTCATTTATTAATTCAGGAATCCATTCAGTCAGCGAGTCAGTGAGGGATTCAGTCAGTCAGCCCATCTGGTTCTTCTGTTTGAGAAACATGACCAATTCTCCAGACTCTTTATTGCACTTTATTCACATCCTTCCTGCTCTCGTTGTGTGCTGCTCATTTCACAGAAGTTATAATGACAAAGACGGTAGTCAATCTGCTCAACGGCCAACTGCCAACTAACCATAGAACCCAAATAAAGCCGATCCAACTCAAAGCCCTTCGCTTCAGTTCAGCAGTCAGGAGCTGATGGACCCGTGTTCATGTGCTGCATTAAACTGAGTGACCTTAAAAAATATAAAGGTTCAACGAGTTACCAAACCTGGGTACAGAATGTGTTTAACGATACGTCTACAATGTTCATGAGCATGAAATCATTTCGTATTCTCTCTCCCACACATACACACACACACACAATAATAACAATAATATGCCTGAGTTAAAAAGCAAGCCCGTGGAAATGCAATCAAACGTATTTAACGCACAAAACTACAGTGTTGTGGGTCTGTAATTTCACCGCAGTGCATTTTTCACCGCTGAAACACAGATGCTGATGATAAATACGCCAAAAGAATCCGAATCCCCACCTGCTGTCTAATGATCCTTGGTACCTGTGTGTGATGTGTGATGTGTGCAGGTGCGTTAATGACTAACATGCTGAGAAAGGTGTCTGATCGATGTATTTTAGTGTGAATCACCAGCACAGATACGCTTCCCTCGCTAGCTTGACTTCACATTCAGTTCGATCCAGGGTGAGCGCAGAACGAGAATACCAACGAGCTTGCACACTTATGAGAGAATGTGGAGAAGGAAGCAGGAAAAGATGGGGACTGTGTGCTCACTCTGGACGAGCATTAAAGAACCTGAGATGATGTGTGAAGCCGTGTAACCTGCCAATCAAACCTGGGTAATGCTTACCTGAGCACATGTTTCATGAATTAATGTATGGAGGAAGTGGGAATGTGTAAAGTCTCTATCATCATAGTGTGTGTGTGTACGTGTAGCTTGATAAATTACCTACACCACAACATCTCCAACACAATTCTGAAGTAGATTTTTAAAAAAAAAATCATTACGGTTTCCAGTGTTATCCCGAGTCTGAAAGCGCATCGAGTAGAATTAGGTCTCCGTTCATGCTAGTTCAGTAGCTCGCTAGCTAATGTTCCTTCATCTCACTGGTCAGTCAATAAACTGCTCAATTGAGATGTAACTATGGTTGTTTATCCAGAACGTTGACCAGTTACTCCGCCCCTCCCCAAATTTTGAGCCACCTGCAGATTCCCACCCACCAGCCAGCTCTCTGCTGTCATTCGACAAAGGTGAAGGCTGACACATGCTTCCTCAGAGACGTGTGAACGCGCCTCTGGATGGCAGATGAAAGAACTATCTGCCCTCTTCTGCATACATGAGCTCGCAGGCTCCTACGATTAGCTAGTGTTGCTGTGATTGACAGGGGAGAGAGAGTTTGACTCTTGACCATGGATGGATGTGGCATCATTGGGAATCAAACTTGTATCTTTGTCACACAGGAGTGCCACTGTTGATGCGTTTCCTTTGTTATTTGATAATGTTTGCCATTTCGCACTGGATTCTACCATTCCAAGGTGGCGTCTATAATCATCTATTTGACTGACAAGAGCGATGTAAACAGAAGCGAGGGGCCCAAGCATCCTGGTTTTTTTTTTTTTTCCGGTTTGTTTGTTTTCTTCAGGTGTTTGATGCACTTTCTCTGATCTACACAATGTCTGTATTTGCAGGAAGACTAAAAATATAGCGATCATTTTTTTTTTCCTTTTTCTTTTTTTTTCCCCCTTCATGACACATACTTGTTCCTGGAACAGCAACCAAGTTCATGTTAATTTTCAGAAAGTCACATTTTGAAATATCATGTTTGGCGAGCAGAATTACAGGGTTGCCAGGTTTCTGAAACGAACTCATAGGATGACTCATGCAATTCTGCCTGAAGATTTGTCCAAACTTTAGAAACTACTTCAGAAGGTATCTGGCCGTAAACCGACACCGGTTGAGCCACGTTGCTTTACCGCTTCATGACTAATTTTACATGGAGTTGAGAAAAATCTCATGGAGCATCGCATGACTGTTGGTGTCAAAAATAAATAAATAAATAAATAAATAAATAAATGTCAGCTCCAACTTTCATGCACCTCATCTTCTCTGGTGGATGTTGCATTGATAGACTGGAGAAAGAAGGTCCTTCTTTTGACCCAGAAAGCACAGCTGATTATGTTTCCTCAATTATCCATGATCGGGATTCAGATGTGGAGATCTCTCTATGGTGTGTTTTACAAAAGCGTCTGAATTTATTCTGAAAACGAGAACAAAATACTGACCCTGAGGAACTGAGGGTATGTCCCGCTTCGCTCGGTATGTGCATTTATCTAATACTAATACAAATTTCTGTTTGAAATCTTTTCGTTAAACTGACTGAATCTCATCCTTATCGACATCCAAATTTACTATTGACGAGATGATACAGTATATTTAAAGCCGTTTCAACAGCCACAGAACATATCAAGGTCGATCCCGACTGCTGAAGGGTGTCTAGACTGACAGCGGCAACACAGTCTGATGCAACAGAAGCAGCCCCGCTTTTCCTCTGAAGTCCTCGCCTGGGTTTTGGCACGTCAGCGCAGCGTGATATGCATCTCGACAGCTCTAGTGTTTTTCTGCGGCCCAATCAATCGGTTCAGATCATTTATGAATGAGCAGCCTGGCTGAGCGTCTGCTCCAAGAAACGTGTTCTGGCACCATAATCTCGTCCGTTACACACACACCCTCTCTCTCTCGCACACACACACACGGCCGCCATCCTGTTGTTTGTGTCTGCTCATTATTTGTTCATACACTCTCTTTTGCTTTTTGATTTTGTCTATTTTGTTCATGCAACCACAAGCTTTTTCTTATTTTTTTCAGTCTCTCTCTCTCTCTCTCTCTCTCTCTCTCTCTCCTATTACTCCAGTGCGATGCCTGCTGTTATGTGCCGACACGGAGAATGCTGCTGTAATCACAGGGAGAAAAATTCCTCCATCAGCACCTGACATTTCTCTCCATCAAATTCCATCATGCATGCATGCATATATACACACACGCACACACACACACACACACACACACACACACACACAGTTCTGAGTCATCAGGAGTCTGGGAAGTGTAGGATAAATCTGTGAAGTGCTCATTGTGGTAGCGGGGGCGTGGTCAAGCATCGGTCTGTAACCGGAGGGCGGAGTCAGGGAAGGTAAGTGGCAGAATCACTACACCT
>JAOEHJ010000019.1:35659179-35670002 GCA_025447855.1 Potamarius usumacintae | reverse complement strand
TGTCCAGGGTGTACCCCGCCTTTCGCCCGTAGTCAGCTGGGATAGGCTCCAGCTTGCCTGTGACCCTGTAGAACAGGGTAAAGCGGCTAGAGATAATGAGATGAGATATTGTATTCTTATACAGGACGTTATAGCACATGCTGCAAATTCAGTTTGATGACATTTTGTACCTGGTCTCAGAGGCGGAACGAATGAATTGTCCTTGGCTCATCATTGGTACAAGAACTTAGTGCCCCAATTCTTGGTTTAGAACTTTCAGTCTTGATTAGTGTCAAAGTTCTGGCTTTTGGTTGGTCCTCGTCTTCTTAATTCCAATAGCCAGAGCTCTGGCTCTTGCTGACGACCAAGCAGGTTCTGACTCTTCTTCGTCTCAGTTTTTAAAGTTTTGACCCTTAAAAAAATTAAAGTTTTTTTGGCTTTGGCCTTTGATAAGTCCAAGGCTTTTGGCGAGTCCAAGCTTTTTCATCTCTTCTCTTCATTTTGCATCACAGTTTCAACTCTGAAGGCTCTGAGTCTTGGATATTCCCAGTCTTATTCACATTTTTCATAATCGGAGTCTTGGTTAGTTTCTTTAAAGTTCTGAGACAGGTTGGGTTGAGTTATCTTGTATATGTTGTATGTTATGGACAGCACTGATGGCCCAACTCTGCCATGGCCAGTCCCAAGCCCGGATGAGAAAGGAGGAGAGTTGGACGAAGAACCAGTAACCCTTCTCCATAAAAACTCAAACTGCTACAGAAATGGAGAGAAGAGAGCAATAAGGTTCACTGGAGATCCCTTGTCAACAGCCAATATCCCAGGAGGGTATGGTCATGTCAGGGCTGGCTCTGAGATTTCACTGGAACCAGATGTTCACACTTGAACTCTTGGTTATTCCCGATCTTTAGGGTTCTCAGTTTTGATGACTGGCTGTTTTTAAAACTCTGACATTTGGTTGGTCCGAATCTTTAAAGCTGATGTTTTGGTTATTCCCAATTTTTAGGCCTCTAGCACTGATTCTTGGTTAGTTGCAGTCTTTAGGGTTCTGGCTCTTGGTTACTCTGCTCTTACTTTTCATTTTGTCCCTGTCTCTCAAACTCTTGATGAATTCATGTCTTTCGGACTCTGACTCTTGTTCTTCTTCTTTCTTTCTTTTGTCAATCTGCTTGTACCCTTGGGGGTGTTGCCAGAAGAAAGAGTCTTTTCTCTGCAGCCAAGTGGAGAGCCTGTTCCAAGGTGATGTTATGCATTAGCAAAGATTCTTTGACACAGTTTGTCCACGTTTTCCTTGGTCTACCTTTGGCTTTAAATCCAGAGATTCGACTCTTGTTAGTTCAGGAAAAGGTCCTTGTTTATGAAGCTTATGACCAGAGGAGGAAGCTTAACATGTTGGTTCTTCCATTACCTGTCCATTATCATTACAACTGAAGGGCTTATTTCCAAAACCTGCTAAGTCCAGTTTAAAAAAAAAATGCACTAAAGTATGAAATCTTCTTATCCATCATAATAAATAAGTGTTCTGATGAAAACCCCTTCAGTCCAACGTTCGGGGCCTTTGTAAAATTTATTTTGTTTTCAAAATCTGCTCAGTCCCAACAGCTGTCAGGTTCAAACCTCCTTCAGCCAAGAGAGGCTGTTCGAGCGAGTCATGTGCACATACCACTGCATGGATTGTTTTGAGAAAGAAAAAAAAAAAAACATGGTAATATTGAGTCTGGAGATTAAAATGCTTAGCCAGCATGTCATTAATGTGTCTTACAAAAGATTGTTTTTCATCTTCATTATTTTTAGTATTAAATAAGGAGATTTTATTGTAAATATTACTGTGAATACAGCACTGATTAACAGACCACAAATCAGAGGTGTATTTGGAAAGAGATTTAGCCCCAGACCCATCTTCTTGTGGGGGGTTGGTCAGGGAGGTTTGGGTGGTTTGGGTTGGGTTGGTGATGTGTGTGTGTGTGTGTGTGTGTGTGTGTGTGTGTGTGTGTGTGTGTGTGTAGATAGATAGATGGTGGCCCAAGAAAGACCCCCACCTAAAAAGTGGACCGTTCTTCACACTAGTGTTCTGATGGTGCTGAAGAGACAGTGACACTTCAGAACCACTCTTTTGGACCACCAAGGACAGCGTAGGGAGTATAAAGAGGTCAATGAGGGAGACGCCGAAGCACCAACATGCCTGCAGCAGTAGAGTGACAACGACTGAACCCTACGCAGCCCACACCCACCTGTGACCCAGTGCTTGGCCAATTTCTGCTTCCTGACACCAGCACCTGCTCCACCACGCTCACACAGCCTCCTATTCCCTCACTTTCTCTTCCCATTTAAAAGCAACAAAAGACCACCCACTTTCCACTACGTCTGTACTGAGTGTCTGTGTTCCCCCACCGCAGCCACGAGTGCTACAATCTGACATTTCTTTTTAGATTTGGAAGTCTGTGCCTCTAATGAATTCTTTGATGGTCTACTGGTTCACTGATGTGGTGGCCCACTGGGATTTGTCCCGGATGCCTAATGTCCAGTACACCACTGCCACAACTTCACTTCAATTGCTTGTATCTGGCACCTCTGACACCGATATCAGCCGATTCACTGATATTGACAGTCAAAGTCATTGTACTGTTGCAAGTTCCCATTATTAGGATGAATTTCAAAGAAATTATGCATGGGCTTTACTTTGAGTTAACACTGTGTCATTTTCTCACTCACCATTTTCAAAATGTAGTATTGTTTCTCAAGGTCACTGTCATCTTTTTGTCACTTTATTCACATCTCATTGGCATCATCTACTTATGCTGTGCACCAGTATTACTATTTGGTACAATATCCTTTTCATTTCCAAGTATTTTCTTGTTCATTTCTCATTTTCATAATTGTTGTGTACAATTACGTATGTCCATAGTGTAGTTTTGGTCATTTATTGGTGACTTTACACACATATTCCACCCTTGTTATTTATCTTGTGCTGTACAATAACATTCACTACCTGGTGCAATATTTTTATTTCTATTTCAGTTGCCAGTATTTTATTAGTGCAATATTTCTACTTCAGGTGAAGTACGACTCTTATTTAAGTTCCTTTCTTGTTTTGTTGTGTACATTACAAACATGGCCCGTGTTTTTACTTTTGTTTACTTTTTTATTTTTATAAATAGATATATACATTTTTTTCCTGTTGTTTTTTTTTAAATAATTTTATTGCACTCTGTTTTTTTTTTTTTTTTTGCTCCTGTCTATTCCTGACTCTTTTCTATCTGTGAGCTGCTGGAACATGTAAATTTCACCACCAAGGGATGAATTTATCTTATCTTATCTTATCTTATTATTTATCAGAATGTCAATTAGGTCCAATTTTGCACAAATATTGAAACTGTAAATGATGAGAGGAAATTTGGATTTTTTTCTGTCCATCCATCCATCCATTTTCTTCCACTTATCTGAAGTCGGGTCATGGTGACAGCAGGCTAAGCAGGGTATTCCAGGTGTCTCTCTCCCCAGCAATGCTTTCCAGTTCCTCCTGAGGGATCCCAAGGTGCTCCCAGGCCAAATGAGATATATAATCTCTCCAGCATGTTTTGGGTCTACCCCGAGGTCTCCTCCCAGTTGGACATGCCCAGAAAACTTCCAAAGGAAGGTGCCCAGGAGCAGTGAATCTACTCCAAGATCCCTCTGAATATCTGAGCTCCTCACCCTATCTCTAAGGGTGAGCTCAGTCACCCTACGGAGAAAGCTCATTTAAGCCACTTGTATCCACCTGACCATAGGTGAGGGTTGGAACATAGATTGCCTGGTAAATGGAAAGCTTTGCCTTCCGGCTCAGCTCCTTCTTCACCACGATGGACTGGTACAACACCTGCATTACTGCTGATGCCGCCCCAATCCGCCTGTCCAGCTCACAGTCCATTTTACCATCACTTGTGAACAAGACCCCGAGATACTTGAACTCCTTCACTTGGGACAGCAACCCACTCCCAACCTGGATGGAGCGCTCCACTGTTTTCCAGCAGAGAACCATGACCTCATACTTTTCTCTGATTGTACTAAAATGGACTTAGTAGGTTTTTGAAATAAGCCCTTCAACCTTTCCTATTAGGATGCCATGTTTTGGTTCGTCTCAGTCTTTAGTCTGACTGTGTGATACTCTGAGTCATGATTCGTCTTAGTCTTTGGCTGTGATTCTTGGTTAATCCAGAGTTTTCAGGCTCCAGTCCCTGGCGAAGAGCAAAACGTCTTTTGAATTTTGGTTAATCCAAGCCTTGAGGAATTTAACTCTCAGGTTTTTCATGAATCAATGTATTTTAGACTTGCATTCTTCTTAGTTCCAATATTTACATGTTTCAAGGCTCTAAGTTTTGGTGAGTGCCAAAATTTAGGGCTCTAAATGTCTGCAAGTCATTTATTTCAGGAACTGAGTCTTCACTACTCATAGTCCTGAAAGCTCTGTGTCAGATTGGGTCTACTTGGTGATAATGTTCCTTGCTTTTTTCCCCCCCCCTTCATCCTGAAGGAGTACATGTCAGTGAAAGGAGGAGGATGATGGCAGCCAAAGGGTTCCTCTGCACAAAACACAATGGAGTGTCATTTCCACATGAAGTTTGTTTGATGATGCAGAACCGAGCCAGACGGAAATGGAAGATGTGATGGCTGATTCCATTATGGACCGGCACACTGAATTGCAGGGGAAAGGTGTTAAAGCAAGTGCATGCACTGGTGGATCTTCTTTGTCATTTTAACAATATTAAAGCTTCATTTGAGGTTTTGTTGGTTTGGATGATGGTTTGGAGTCATTTCTCTCGTAATACGTTGTGGCAATATTTTTTGGCGAGAAATATTACAGTGCCGCGACGCTTCTGAATGTATCAAGTGAAAATTATCAGATCAGGTGCAGATATCATTTTTGGAATGATGTGATGTGATGTGATGTGATCCTGAGATATCATTCGTGGATGAAAGATCAAAAATGATCAACATGATATGATTTAATATGATCTATGCATCTGGCATCTGTTATTTATTTTATATAATGTATATAGAAATACACATTTGAAATAAATATGTATTTATGCCTTAGAAATGTTAACATGGAAAAAAAATGTTGTGTGTGGGTTTTTTTTTTTCCATTTTGTTTGAATTTGTTCTCTTTTATTAATTTATTTATATATTCTTTGTACCTCCCTCCATGAATACATGCAGGCTGAAGATCCTAAACAAACACACGGGAGGCTTTGAAGTGTAAATGTGCATCTCAGGCGTGAGATGAGCATCACTGCATCTATCTGCCTGTCAAAAGAGCAGAGCATCAGCAGAGAGCTTTCATTCCTCAACCTGACTCTTTACGCACTGCTTTCAAAGTTGGAGTAAAAGGAAAATTAGTTCCTTTTCCAGAATTAAGCCCAGAGTGGATGCTTCAGGCAGGAACATTTCGTCTCTCAGAAGTTATTCCGTCTTGAATCTGAATCATCTGATCACGAAATTCTCTGAATGTTTATAAAACATGTTTATTTTACAAACTGGCCAAGTTGACATTGATCCTTACAGCGACAGTGATATGTTTAGAGTCGTATGCTGGTTTTTATTCTGTGTAAGGAATAAAACGTAACATGGAGGTGTAATCGTTGAGAGTACATCACTATGTGTTTTATTCCTCTTATAGATGACTTGCAACCACGTGATCAAAACGTGCTACGTCATGAGCGTCCGCCATGATGGTGGATCTATAAAGCGACTCGGACAGCAGCCGCTGAAAGCGTGTCTGTAAACAATGCTGAATTCTCTCAGTATTACCACGATTTGAACAATCGAGCGAAGATTTGATATAAAGGGAAGATAGATATGTGTGGTTTTGACCCATATTATTTTAAAAAGTCAGACTTTTCTGAAGATAAGACGCTACTACTGACCATCGAGTACCCAGGTATCGCGTTCTTTCTGGTTCCGAAGAATCAAGTCCGATCTCAGACAAAATGTAGCCCATTTTCTGAGTGGGCGCCCAGTCTGGATTGTTTCTATCATATAATTTTGCTGGCGCTCCTAGAAGCGAAACGGTAATACACGTGTTAAAATTATAACAATGAGCAAGTGAACCACGACAAGAGAACGCGCTTTTATAGCAAAATTCTAGCAACACGAAATAAAATTCATCCCTGATATTATTGAGAAAGCTTTTGAATCTCAGCTGAGATAAAATGATTACTGCAAACATGAGCTTTTTTGGTTTTAGTCTCTGTTAGATCGGCCCTGCCGATGTTGTTCAGCCGCGCTCGTCTCCTCTCCGTACTAAGCCTCAGAGTTTCCTCGTCCTCTTTCCGAATCACAGACAGAATTCTAAAAAATCAGAACGTGCCATGGTCACGAATCCTGTTGTGACCACGACCATATACAGCACAAAGATATAGCATCGCTAAAAGAACGCTTAAAGCAGTGAAAAAACAAAGAGAGTTGTGCACACGTGACTATGTTTTGTATGGAATGTCACTTGACCCCGCGTCTGTATCTCCACCAACATGGCCGACATCTGGGTTTCTCTTTTGCTTTGACGTCACTTGCAAGTCAAGGATTGTGGTTAGAAACCAGAATACCACCGTAATCAGAGGTCATGTTCTTGAAATGCTGGCGATGCTGAGAAACCAATATCATGAAGCATCTTTTTTTCATGAACAATCCGATATTAATAATATTATCCACCAATCCATTGAACTCACCTGCGATGGGAGGGCCAAGCAGAACGGGGCAGCATTCGAAGATCGTGACGAGTCCAACAGCACTGGAGAACCTGCTTGGTCCTACCACATCCATGAGGCACTCGAAGAGCAGGGCGCACACCATGCCATATACCACACCATAGCACACTGCATACACCACCAACCCCCAGTAACCAGGAGCCAGTGGGCACAGCAGGTGGCACACACCGTTGTAGGTAATGGCGAAGCTGAAGAGGTACTGGACCCTGGGCCTCACACGGCTGGTGTTGGCGAGCAGACCTGTGCCTGGCCGGGCAAACATGTCTACGAGCGCCAGTGCAGAGAGCAAGCTGGCAGCCGAGTACTCATCCATGCCACGGTGCTTCGCATATGGTGCCAGGAAGATCATTGGGGCAAAAAAGCCAAAGAACATTAGCATGTTTCCTATTAGGTAGATGATAAAACCACGGTGCCGGAAGAGAGACAGGTCCATGAAGCAGCTGCCACCATGCAAGCAGCGTCTCTTTGGTTTGGTTTGCACCTGGGTTCCATTTTCACAAGATTTTGGCTTCACGGCTCCATTTGTCTCAAGTCTGCGACAGCCACCTACTGATGGGTATCAAGAAAATATCGGTTGAGAAACCTCTCAGATGTATGCAAATGTGTGAAAGTATTTATTCTCATAAGATTTTCAAAATATACCAAAAAAGGTGGCAAAAAAAGATAATGCTATTTTGAAAAAATGTTAACAGGAGTCCTGCGTCAATAATCAAGCCTACTTGCGATGATGAACACTTTTTGAATGCAACCATTATACATATTTTGTGCAACAGCAAAAATTCAGAATCTTTTCACCATAAAAACTGACTGTTCACTAATTTTCGACCCATGACCACCTGCCAATGCTGTAGAGCTTCTACTCCTGGTCGCATTATCATGTTTTGTCCCTTGCAGAGTTCGCTAAACCCTGAAAGCACAACAAAGTTTGAAGCTGATAAAGCTGGCAAAGAAGGATTTTGCTGTTTAAAGCTACCATCGTGGCTGAAATCTGAAACGTAACATTGGCTGGGTCATGGTGATGACAGTGAGAGAGATTTGATGGGCAGGAAACGGCACAATACAAGATACCAAACGCCTCAAGTGTCTCAAGATAGTATCAGCAAGATAACCAAAAGCCCTACCGTCATTCAGAGGTCTCATTAATGATCCGGCCACACAGCAGTTCATCAGCATGGCCCCGAGGATAAAGAAGCTTCCCCTCCAACCAAAACGTTCAAACAGGAACTGGTTCAGCGGTGCCAGAGTGCAGAGGAAAACTGGACTTCCTGCCATGGCTATGCCATTGGCGATGGGCCTCCTGACCTGAAAGTACTTCCCAATTATAGTCAGGGACGGCTGGAGGTTGAAAGAAAGTCCGAGACCTGCGGGGAAAATTAAGATGGAAGTTAATACGAGCTCCATTTTCAGAGCCGGTACGGCCATTCACATTTGTACCGCTCTCCGTGATTAAATTAAGGCCAATCCCACTCAGTTCGCATTAGAGTTCCATCTCATTTCACATTACCGACTAAAAACTCATTATCGGAACCTGAAATAATTTCTCAAATGAATCTGCGAGGTAAATGGTAATAAATTAGACTCTCTTTACCAAAGAAAATCCAATTTAATGCTGTCTCATTCTCCAAACGAGCATCTTATTCATTGAACAGGATCGCGCATGAAGAAGGAGAGCTCACGGCTGGATTGATATATTCCCAGTCTTCAGAAATCTGCAGAATGAAGACGTGATGCTCCTTTGCTGCATCCTATTCATTAGAGTTGCTTTGTTGTCGAGCTAAGCAAAAATTCCACGAAACTTTTCTCTTTGGATTAAATTACGTTTTATACTTGGAGATTTGATGAAGATCGCCATGTATGGTTGAATATGTTTAGAAAAATTAACTGTGAACAGATCGGGAGGGTGTGGTTTCGTGAACAGGGTTTGATGCTGTGGGCTGGGAAATGTCAGTTATTCCAACAAATGAGAAGTTAGAACCAGCGTCTGATCCGATGAGCTTGTTCTGCACGTTCTTCATGTGTGATGAAGTCTCGTTTCGAGGCAGGCAGTTCGATGAGAGACTTTAAGAGGTGGTAGTTGCTCAGCGGCTCAGACTTTCAGCTGCAGATCAGAAGGTTGAGTCCATTGTTGTGTCCTTGAGCACAGTGTAGCAAGGAGCTTTACAATTAACCAGGCATTTAAATTGAACAACATGGACTCAACAAGACAATGTTTTCCAATCCTGATGTAATTTGACATACACTGATGGTCACGAATGTATAATTTGCATAACGAGTCTGCTCACGTCACTGAGATCACCGTCAAAACCGTGTAATTATCTATAACTTTCTTCACTTATACATTGTTCTTGTCTTGCCTTGTCTTGTCTCCAGATGAAATGAATGTAAAGTGTTCGTAAATTCAGATGACATCCTGGAGGGCATATGACACTGTCTGTGATGAGTGTGCGAGAGAAAAAGTTCGAGGTTAAAATGAATATCTCAAAGTGTACGTCTCAGCTGTCCTGGTGATGGATGAGAGGGATGAATTCACCAGACCTGGAATACCTTAGCATGTGCCTGAGGCCAAGAACGGAAACTAATAAGCATCCCGAGCTTATCGAGTCATCACAGTCATTTTTAATAAAGACTTTTAATTTGGTCCGGTGTAAGCCTCGACCCCGTGTGGACCCTTGGCTGAAAGCATTACTCCATTGATGGTGACCTCGAAATAATAAAAAGAAACCAAGAGGGTCATCACGAGTCTCAGTAGGACTTCCATGCCCACTCCATCCACACATAAATCCTCCATGGCAGACTGACGCTGGGTAATGAGGCTCGCTGGGCATGCGCTCTGGGTAACCAGCTTGGCACATACAATCCTTCCCTTAGAGGGATGATCCAGGACAGTGCAGGCTTAATTACACCCAGAGAGAGAGACAGAGAGAACAATAGACAGATAGAAACTCAGAGGGTGGGTTGTGAAAGAGACAAAGAAAGACTGAGGGGGAAAAAGAAAAGCAAAACACATCTTGCGGCAACAAAGAAAGCAAGACATGGAGAATCAGAACAAAGGGCAAAGAATTAGTGAACAAATGAGTGGTCCACAGAGTGATGGCGTGACCCAAGAGTGGAACCTCGGAGTAACTTCCAAGCCTCCAGGGTGGAAAACCAATAAACAAGTGGTACTCTGGTCCTCCCTATACACACTCCAATTACACACACTCCAGAGAGCTCAACTCTGACACTCAGATGGACAAATTCCTCATCCAGAGATCTGCTGGTGACGGAGCAGGTCCATTGGTCTGGGGTTCCTCAGTCATCGTTTGAATTCGATTCAGTTTGACTTGTATAGTGCCAAAGCAGCTGGACGGAAAGCTCGAGGCAACACTGGGGGGGGAAACACCTTGAGATGACATAAATAGGACAAGAACCTACCGAGCAAAAATACATCCTGGGAGGAAAAACAACCAACACATTGATGACGCGCATTTTTCATGATACTACAGCAATATTGAATTCTCAAATCCGATTGGTCAGAAGGTGTTGATTACATTTATAGTAGTAAAAATAATATAAATCATATCAATAATATTAATATAAACAATACCAGCAGCCCTGACAGTAGTTTAGCTGCACATTACAAGCTTATTAGTTCATCGGTGCACCTCATTTCTCAAGTAACTCATACGTATGAGGCGTCTCAGACGCTCGCTGGCCGTGCTGTGAAAATTGTCCATGCAGACGCTCATCTAAGTTTCCAAACCTGTCACTCTTGAATATTTTCTATCATGAATACGGTCATTAAAATCTTGTAATTTCTGTTTTCCAAAGAAATGTATCTGGTTAAGATCTGTTCAGTACTTTGGGAGTAACAGCAGGGTGAAGTCGGTACAACAGAGTAAAAAAACTGCTCGCGAGACGTCGGGAAACTGCCGATGCTTTTTTTTTTTTGGAGTCACAGGAAAGCAGTCAGGTGCGCTCTCTCTCTCTCTCTCTCTCTCCCCTGATCGGTTTCCCACTGGATTACTCATGAATATCAATCAGATAACTTTTATACGGATGTTCTCTCGCTCTCACTGTTTCTGATGAAGGATTCAGCAAAATTTTTCCTCTGCTAGTTTTAAT
>JAOEHJ010000019.1:35520023-35530236 GCA_025447855.1 Potamarius usumacintae | reverse complement strand
CAGGCCACGCCTCCTTCCTAGATACTGACGTGCACACAGGCCACGCCTCCTTCCTAGAGAGTGACATGTGCACACAGGCCACGCCTCCTTCCTTGACACTGATGTGCACACGGGCCACGCCTCCTTCCTTGACACTGATATGCACACAGGTCATGTGTGTACATAAATTCACAGTTATCCATTAGTGTGTGTTTGTGGGGGGGAGACAGATTGTTTGTTTGTTTGCTTCCCCTTAATCTCTCTGTACGCATCTATCCCAGGCTGCAGATCAAATTAAGAAGCTGTACGATCTCTTCCTGAAAGTCGATGCCACTCAGGTGGAAGTGAACCCACTCGGCGAGACTCCCGAAGGACGAGGTGGGACGCTTTAGCATTCTGGGTTGTGTGTGTGTGTGTGTGTGTGTGTGTGTGTGTGTGTGTGTTAATTGATCAGGGAAAGGCAACTGTCTGCATTCACCACTGGATATGGTTGTGAAAGAGAGACTGTGTTTGAGACGTGGGAAAGGTACAGTTGCCAGGTATGAATCCACAGGGATCCAGAACTTTTTGAGGAACTGGAGAGTTCCTGAACTATCCAAAGAGCTCAATTTCTTGGGCGAGTTCCTGGTTTACATTTTCATCCAGAGATCTTGTTGATTTGCCCTTTAAAGTCAGTACATTGTCTCCGAGAAATGAATCAAAGCAATGAACTAAACTTCACTCAAGTTAAAGACGTTTCTCCATTCCACTCCACTTCAGTGACCATTAATTAATTTCATAATTCAGCAGAAGTAATAAAGAAGGTCTGCTTCATGGCGCAGCGTCTTTAAGATTAAACTCCAAGCTCAGTTACAGGTTGTGCAGAAGGTTAGATGGAGAAATGGTGGGGGGGGAACTGGTTGCACTTTGCTCGCACAGCTGATGAAGGACTTTTGTTCGAAATGTCCTGTTTTTCTGGAAACTCTGCATGTGACACTCAACTTTTATGACATTACCGGAGTACACTGCAGTTACTTCCTCGAAGAATGAAATGGATGACAATGAGGAAATGAGGAAAATGCTGAAATTGCGAATGATCAAAAAAGGCAGCTCTATAAAGCAGGATGAGGTCGCGATGGGAGATGGAGATGAGCAAAAGACATTGGAAGAAAGACAGATGGCAAAATGCGGAAATGGAAAATGTAAAAAAAAGGAGAAAGCATCAAGTCGAGTTTAGTCAAACAGGAGAGATGGAGTGAAAGGGGATGAAGTGAGAGAACTCTAAACGCAACTCCGATTAGAGCTGCTTTCTCCATCATTCTGTTCCTCATCCCCTCACGGCATGACTGAGAGCAAGCAGGAGTCTTGTTTGGCTTTCTGAGAGACGGAGTGTTAGCATTTGACTTTCCGGATAAGCTCGGGGACTTCTGTACTTCAATCTCCATCCTCCTAACCGCATTACTGCCCCAAAATGCATGAATGATCACATGGAACTGCACAACAGCCATTAAACCACACGGCCGTCTCTGATGGCACCTCCAGGGGTTGTGATTTAGAGCAACAAGATTGATCACAGAACGAGATGGGAAAATGAGAGGCCTGATTTACTGCTTCATTGTCATTTTAACGAGGCTTTTGGAAGGTTAATTACTGTTATGTGGAATATTTCGGGATGAATAGAGAGATGTTTTTGTTTGCATCCAAAGGAATGTGCGTGAGGTGTGAGGGAAGGTTCCTCACCACTTAAATTTAGTTTGCTTTCAATAGCGGCTCGTAGAGTTTGACAAATTCAGCCATGTTGTTCAGGAACGTTCGTTAACATGGATATTTTTTCCATTAATTGTTGTACTCCTCCCTTTTGATGGAAATATGTCGGATGAGGTCGTGTTATTGGCCGTGTGTCATTTCTTACCACCTGCACGACAGCAAAAATGTCCCAAAACTCAGATGAAGTCACGTATCGTGCAGATGGAACCTCGAATCATCGCACCGGTTAGAACGAACAGAAGGTCCAAACTCTTGACTTTTTTTCCCCCCCCCCTTTGCCAAGGATGAATGATCACATGGAACTTGGTGGAAGGGTGTAGCATGGGCCAATGAAGAACCCATTACATTTTGGAGTGGGTACAAGTAAAGGGGTGGATCCACAAAGCTTTCACTAATTTTGCGAGATACGGCATTGGTGCACGTCTGCGCTCTCCGAGTGCCATTCGAGTTGTCTATAAATTACAGCTGCCTTCGAATAAAAAATGGCAAGCGGAAAATTTATTCAGGATGGATTAACTGTGGAATGCGATTTGTTCGTCACTGGTTGTTCACATGCACCCCAAGTCATTTAAAGGTCCTATAGGTACACTGTTACCCCAGCAACGGATGTTTTGATGTTGTCCGTCAGAACAGAAACTGAAATTCGTGCTCATGCTTTTTCACAGTTGTGTGCTTTGATGCCAAAATCAACTTTGATGACAACGCCGAGTTCCGACAGAAAGACGTCTTCGCCATGGACAACACGGCTGAGAACGACCCCATGGAGACCGAGGCAGCCAAATATGACCTCAAGTACATCGGCCTGGATGGCAACATCGCTTGCTTTGGTGAGTTTGTTTTTTTGTTTGTTTCTGGGGGAAAAAAAAAAAACCACGCAGATATTAGAAGTTTGGTGGAAAAACGCCTTCAGCTTGTGAAACTTGAAATATTTGATTTTTCGTCATACATTTGGCAACATAATGGGCACATGGTCATGAGAACGACTCAACATTTCTGCTGAGATTTCACTCGTCTTCATTATTGAGGTGTTGCAATAGTATTTATCGATACAGCCGATTGCTTTTATTTGAAATGACGAACAATCGGGAAGATCCAAGCACACAGCTGAGTAACTCAAGGTTAAAAGTCTTGGTATGGTGGTCAGAGGAGAGTGTTTTTTTGCCAGTCCTGGGACTTGAACTTAGATCCTTCCAACCTTTACGATAGTAAATGGAAAGGTTATGGATATGAATAAGCTCCAACCCCAAATTGAAAACCTTTCAGACAAGAGAACTGTTAAAGTATCTTCAACTCTTTTTAACCAAATTATTTGTGAGCTAGTGCATATTAGTCACTGATACGGATTAATAATCCTTTTAGTATAATTCGTATTAATAATTCATTTACAACCCCAATTACAAAAAAGTTGGGATGCTGTGTAAAAAAATAACAATGTGAAGATTTGCAAATCATGGAAACCCTATATTTCATTGAAAATGGTACAAAAACAATATATCAAATGTTGAAACTGAGAAATTTTATTTTTAAAGATATGCTCATTTTGAATTTGATGTTAGCAACACATTTCAGAAAAAGCTGGAACGGGGCAACAAAAGACTGAAAAAGTTGTCATGCGAAAAATTTAATTTGGTTAATTGGCAACAGGTCAGTAAGCTGATTGGGTATAAAAAGAGCATTCCAGAGAGGCAGAGTCTCTCAGAAGTAAAGATGGGGAGGGGTTCACTGCTCTGTGAAAGACTGTGTGGATAAACAATTCAAGAATAACGTTCCTTAATGTAAAATTGCAAAGAATTTGGGGATCACATCATCTATGGTCCATGATATCATTAAAAGATTCAGAGAATCTGGAGAAATCTCTGCATGCAAGAGACAAGGCTGAAAACCGACATTGGATGTCTGTGATCTTCAGGCCCTCAGGAGACACTGCATTAAAAGCAGACACGTGTCTGGAGTCGAAATCACTGTATGGGCTCAGGAACACGTATTAAAACTGCATGGCTCTGTAGTAAAAGAGTCCTGGTGCTAAACTGGCCTGCCTGCACTCCAGACCTGTCTCCCATTTAAAACATTTGGCGCATTATGAAGCACAAAATATGACCGAGGAGACCCCGAACTGTTGAGCAACTGAAACTGTAGAACAGGTAAGAATGGGACAGTATTTCTCTTTGAAAACTACTGCAATTAATCTCCTCAGTTCCCAAACGTTTCAAGTGTTCTTCAAAGTACAGGTGATGCAACACAGTGGTAAACACGCCCCTGTCCCAACTTTTTTGAAACGTGCTGCTGACATCAAATTCAAAATGAGTATATAATTTTCAAGAACAAGAAAAGTAAAATCTCTCAGTTTCAACATTTGAGATGTTGTCTTTGTACTATTTTCAATGAAATATAGGGTTTCCATGATTTTGCAGATAATCGCATTCTGTTTTCATTTCCAGTTTACACAGCATCCCAACTATTTTGGAATTGGGGTTGTACAATTAACCAGAACTCGATACAATCCAAGCACAAAACAAGGCAAACCTCAAGGACTCAACGTTGGTTCTTCTTGGATTTGGACTTCTGGTCACGATCTCCGAACAGAATATAATATGTGCAGGTTTGGTATTTTTTGCATGAATCACGCAGTTCGTTGAATAATATTGTGACATCCTTCACGATCCCTGTCGACTGGGTGAAAGGAAGAAAGCCTGCTTCCTTAAGACAAGCCAGGATAGCTTTTAGCAGACGAGTTCTGTTTGAAAGAAAGCAGGACACGTTTAGTGTGTTCTCACCAGTTTCAAAGAGCCTTGTCATGATGGGTTTTATTTAGATCTGATCTCAAAATGTAACTTTATTAAGGCAAAACCGAATGGGTTGTACTTCTGATGGAGCCTGCCAGAAGCGATGACTTCCAATTAGAGTGAAAGACCTCGAACAAGGCAGATTGACTGAGAGATTGTTCTCTTCGTCATTAAAGCAGCTTCTCAGTTGACATAAGACATAAAAAGCTTCTTTTTAAAGTGTTGAGCAAAAGAGATGCCAGAAAGCATGAGAATCTCTCTCTCTCGCACATACATAGAGGTGGCAGTTTGTGTGTAAGTTTTGAGAGAACCCCCCCCCCCAAGCTTGGTTCTGGAGTTCTTGCCAAGCTTCAGCCTTTCGTCTGAGAAGCAGGAATTAGCCGCAGGAAAACACTTGAGCGCTTGGCTCTGTTACAGCACGGACTAATTAGGCAGGCTCAATGGCCCAGCTAATGCTGCAACTGTTACTGTCGCTGATGTCCAGTACTCGTTTAATCTAATTCACTTATCCATCTGTTTGCCAGGATGACGGAGAATTAGACTTGTGTGATGTGTAGCTCGCACTTGGTAGAGTAATTGTTTACCGTGTTTTACAGACTCCAGGATGCATTTTGCCGTGTAGCTTTTGCTGTGAATTATACAGGCTTGTATTTGTGTAACTATGATCTCTCCTCCCTGTTAGTGTTGGCGTTTTTATTGAAGGCATGCTATTCCAGCTGTTACAGTTGTTTTCCTGTTTGAGTTTTTGGGTTTCTTATTTCTGTTTTCATTTGAGTTTTTGTTTGAATTTACTTTTGGGTTTCCAATTTGAGTTTTTTTTGTTTTTTTTTAAGTTTCTGGTTTGTAATTCTGATTTGAGTTTCAGTTTAATTTTTTATTCAAACTTCCTGTTTGAGTTTTCTATTTTGGTTTTAATTTGCATTTCTTGTGTTTCTTTTTTGAGCTTCCTATTTACATACTGTTGTATCTAGCTGAGTTTCCCATTTCATTTGAGTTTCCTGTCTGAGTATTTGAGCTTTCATTTGGTTTCATATTTGAGTTGTTATTAGAGTCTATTTTTTTTTTTTTGTTTCCTGTTTGAGTATTGAATTTTCCGGTTTAAGTTTTCATTTGAGTTTCTTGCGCTTCTTATTTGAGCTTCCTATTTGAGTTTTTGAGTATTTAGTTAAGTTTGCGATTTACGTATATAGTTGAGTTTCCCCATTTGAGTTTACTGTTTGAGTTTTTCATGCATGGTGGTGTAGTGGTTATCACTGTCACCTCACAGCAAGAAGGTTCCAGGTTCAAACCTCATGGTCGACGAGGGCCTTTCTGTGTGGAGTTTGCACGTTCTCCCCGTGTCTGCGTGGGTTTCCTCTGGGTGCTCCAGTTTCCTCCACAGTTCAAAGACATGCAGGTTAGGTAAAATACCCAGCCACTGGAGTTGTACAAGCCAGTGTGTACTTGGTGCCGGTCTCAAGCCCAGATAGATTGGGGAGGGTTGCGTCAGGAAGGGCATCCGGTGTAAAACTTGTGCCAAATCAAATATGTGGAACAGATCCGCTGTGGCAATGCCGAATGGGAGCAGCCGGAAGAAGAAGATTTGAGTTTTTATGAGTCGTTTTTTTTTTTTTTCTTTTAGTTTCATGTTTATATTTGAGTTTATTTCTGATTTTAAATAGGTGCGTTACTCTTGCAGGTACAGGAGTTTGCCAGTTTATTATTAATGATTATAATAGGCATGCTCGTCTAGCTGTTATATTCAAGTTCATTGATGTAAGAAAACGACTACATTTACGAAATTGAAAAAAGTTTCGACTTCAAACACCGCAATATAATGACTTCAGTTGGATATACCTGCAGGTATAATGGTGGGATAAAGATTGTTATTAAACTATGGAACAAGAGGGGTCTCGAGAGTCAATACCAATAATGGTCTGGTGCCACTTTGACAACAAATCAGCTTGTATGTTTAATAACAGGATTGAATGAGGTTTGTCCGAGTTCCTAAAACATGCGTCCTTCCTACGTTACCATTTATTGCAAACTATCAGAGATGTTTCATCAGTATGTTCAGTTTTATCAGCTCAACGTTTTTGCAGTCTAGTGTATCTGTGGTGGTGTTTGTGTGCAGGATTATTTTTGTGCTCTTTCACCCTGTGTGTTGACATTTCCAGCTCATGTTTTTTTTTTTTTTTTCTTCTTCTACGTACAGTGAAGAGTCCAGTTCCATGACCTCATCTGCCCTGCCTGCATTTTATAAATTCACGAGTATGAAAATGTTTACGGATATTAGTTAACGCGTTCTACTTCTCATTTTCTAACTGATAGTTTCTAGACCTGTGAAACAATGTAGAACAACCCCACATCTGATTCTCATAATATATAAAAAAAAAAAAAAGAGTATTAATTAATTACGTCTTTCCAGTCAATGGTGCTGGCCTTGCCATGGCGACGTGTGACATCATCGATCTGCATGGTGGGAAACCGGCAAACTTCCTGGACCTGGGAGGAGGAGTGAAGGAGAACCAGGTGTATGCAGCTTTCAAACTGCTCACTGCTGATCCCAAGGTAAGAGAACCTCCTCTGAACTAATGATGGCTATTAGGGGCTATTAGAGGTCAGGCATTGATGTTAGGCGAGGCATTGCAGATCATCCCAAAAGTGATTTAATGGGGTTGAGGTCAGAGCTCGGTGCAGGACATTCAAGTTCTTCCAATTCAACCTTGGCAAACCATTACTATGTAGATCTTTATGCACTGGGGCATTGTCGTGCGAGAACAGGTCTGAGCCTCTTAGAATTGTTTTTGTACGTAAATGAGCCCTTATTCTCGCAAACTCGCCACTCATTCCTTAAAACTCATCTATCCTCTGTTATTCCTCATCACTCAAACCTGAGAGTCTGAAAACCAAGCTCCTGTTCACAGCAAGCCAGAACGTTCCGTCCGTGCAGCACCAATAACCTTCGCCAAGCCGCCTGATATGACACGGCAGCGCAAGTCATTTGTTTATATTCACCATCATCTCACATGTGGTTACACCGCGCATTAATTTTGCTCAGTATCCGAGCGCGCATCGACGTCGTCATCCCGGCTTACAGAGACGCGCGTCGCCGTATCTATGCCTTCTTTCGTTTCCTCTTCCGAGCCCAAGCAGCCAGGTTTAATACGTGACTGCTGTCCTGAGAACGATGAATTTTAAACAGCCTCTCACTGGCTGATGTATTATTCTGCTCAGATATCTAAGGTGTATTTATTATTTTTTGTCATGCATGAATCCATCACAATGCACTCGGGGTGGGGGGGAACCTGGTAAAGGAAGAGACAGGAAGTGGAGTTTCTTACATCCTGTCCAGACCATCTGTCTCATCCGTTATTTTCTCAGACAGGCCTAAACTAAAGATGAATGTTGTGTATGTTTAAGCAGTTTTTAATGATTTATAGTGCACCACTGTTTTGATGCAGAATGAGGAAGAGTTTGATGTTGGCCTCTTTTTTTTTTTTTTTTTTCCATGGTCTCATCTCTCATTTTTATTTCTCTCTCTTTATCCTGGTCCCTCTCAGTTTAGGGATTTGCATTTCACAGGAGCATTCTGTGCCACCTCTCTCGTGTGCTAGGAATTTTAATCAGAATGTTAATTATTCTGTCTCGAACTAGATATAATCTGCATTTGCATTCCTCTAAACTTTGTGGAGCCTTTGCTTTTGCACTCTAAAATTTCTGGCCCCTCATCACTCGGAACAAGCTCGGTCCAATCAGCGACGTTCACCAATAAGGACGGCTTCCAACTCTCTTTGGATCGGTGCAGAGTCGAAGGCTTTTTTTTTTTCCTCTGGCCGTGGATTGACCTGAGATGTCCGATGGTGAGAGATTGGGAGGAGGCTTGCAAAGGAAATGGAGGAGGAAAAGGGAAGGGGCACAGCAGAGGGTCGTGTTGTAGTCAAGACCACTTAAACCAAGACCACGTCATGACCGAGAGCAAAGTGTATCAAGACCGAGACAAGATGAAGACTTTGAGGGGTTGAGACCAAGTCAAGACCAAAACCAAGGCAGGGCGAGACGGAGTCAAGACCAAAACCAAGGCAGGGCGAGACGGAGTCAAGACCAAAACCAGACCACTGGGTGCAAAGGGGGCAGGGAGGGGTGACGGCCATTAACAGGAATGAAAATTTGAAGCAAGAAATTGTACATCCAATCACAGTCACAATCTTGACAAATAAATCAGACAGTGTGCAGGCAGTTTGATGAAATCCCCACAGTTGTGGTCTTGACTGGTCTTGAAATAAAATCCAGAGTCCTCGATGCCCAACACCAAGACAAGCCCAAGTAAAAATGCGGTCGATTCCAAGACCTTCAAAAAGTAGTCTTGAGACTGGTCTCGAGTACCACAACATGAGCAGGGGGTAGGAATATCGATAAATGAGGCTTATAGAAACAAAGGTAAGGGGAGGAGAAAGAAATATGGAAAGGAAAAGGATGATTTAAAAGAAGGGAAGGTTGAGAATACAAGTGTCAAGAAAGGTAGAGAAAAGATGACATGAGAAGGGAAGGCACAAAGGAACGCAGAGGACGGAGATGAGACTAGAAGGGAAGAGAAAAGTACTGACATGGGAAAAGGAGAAGGGAAGATGCAAGAAGGTGAGAGGAGAGGCTGGGAAGAAGGAAAGAAGCGGCATGGCAAGAAATGGAGAAAAGGAAACGCAAGAAGGTAAGAAGTGAGACAAGGGAGGAGAAAGTGAAGGGACGAGACAAGACGGAAGGGAAGGAACAACAAACAAAGAGAATTGATATCTCAAGGAACAAGGAAAGAAGGTAAGAGATGAAAAAGATGAAGGGACTGGAAGAGAAAAGACAGAAAGAGGAAAGAAGGGATGAAAAGTTTAGCTTTTATCAGAATGGCCCACGTTTACAGGCGGTGTTATGAGGACGGAGGTGCGTAGCCGTGACTCATCACATCACCACAGATGTTCAAGCTTTAATTTGCGACTCGCACACAACTTCCTGTCCTGAACATACAGACGAACTCCCTCACTCTCTCATTCCACAACTCTGAGGGAGATGAGAACGAGGGAGCAACGGAACGGCAGTCCTTCACCACAGTCGTTTAAAAAGTTGCATGAATAAAACATTTCCTTTTTGTGATTATAATTCAGCTCTCTGTGAAACGCATCACGCACCTGTGGGCCAAATGGCAGTGAAAAAGCGTTGTACGGAGAGACGACGCGAGAGGACTTGAATATCTGTCGCTCCCGGCGCTGTATTAGCAGCTGGAGTGTGTTGGGGTGTGCTCTCGGAGCGCATGGGCCGAGTTACTCGAAAACGAGTTTGACAGGGTCATTGTGACTGCTGCGTGTTTTGGAGGCGTGTAGTTCAAGAGGCAGCTCCAAGTGTCTCGAGTCTGTTCGAATCTCTTTTCAGTTTTGTCAAACAGTTGAATGTCTGTAATATTTCGAGGTTCAAAGTCAAGATTCTGGATGCTGGAGAGCTGTTTCGTGCAGCACCAAAACATGTATCTACCTCATATCTCTCTCTCTCTCTCTCTCTCTATCTGTCTGTCTGTCTCTCTCTATCTGTCTGTCTATCTGTCTCTCTCTGTCTGTCTGTCTCTCTCTCTCTGTCTCTGCCTTTTAATGTCTGTCTGTGTATCTCTTACCATCTATCTATCTATCTATCTATCTATCTGTTGATCTGTCTGTCTGTCTCTTTCTTTGTTACTTTCTTTCTGT
>JAOEHJ010000019.1:35483417-35495034 GCA_025447855.1 Potamarius usumacintae | reverse complement strand
TTCAAAATCGCTATCGCTTTCAGACATTTTACACAACCTCTCACGACCAAAGTCCGTACACGTGTGCTCGGTTCGCAGGTAAACACAGAACTGCTCCCAGTCTGTTTGGCTTAAATGATGTCACGACGACGGTCCCCTGGCGGTGAAAGTGCACATAAGTGAGATGTAAACAAACCTTCAGAAATTGGGCAAAACGGTACATTTTAACTGTTTTATTCAATTGTAGGATGCAAATTAGACACCAGGAAGATTGAATTCGCTTTTTGGGTTGTTCTTCTAGACAATAAAGTTGATATTCTACGTTTCACCTCCGACCGTTGCCTATGACTTTTAAGTCGTTTGATGGGGACTTGGGACTTGTAAGCCTTGAAAACGTTAATGGTGCAGGTTATTTTTGGTAGCAGTAAAAATATATAGAATTGATCGTATTTGTTTTATTTGCTGTTTGCAAGTTTCGCTGTTCATCTCCTGGATGATGTTTGTTCCACCAGTTGCCAGTTTTTCAGGGACACTAGTCTAGTACCGTATATAGTGGTGGCTGCGGAGCCTGTATTTTCAGTATTTTACAGCCGAGTTGTCATGTGACAGCAGCGTGCTGAGGAACCGTCATGTCTGCTGACGTGTCCCACCCACTTTAATCAACTGGAGACATCATGAACAAGTCGCACTGCGTGTCTTGTCTTGTGTAAAAGTGCAGTTTCAAGAATATAAAACATCAGTACAGCGATAATGACGCATGGAAATTGAATGTGCCACAGAGAGATAAATAATGCATATGAACAAGACGACAAAATGGACTGAATTTGCGTTCATATCCCAAACTGGTGGAAATGAAAAGAAAATGAATTAAAAAAAAATTAAATCATCGCTGTTGTCTGTGGGTGACGTATTAATGTCTCAGCACTGTTGAGTTCTTGATTGTGTGATTATCAGGAACTAACTTATTCTATAGACATAAAAGAACAAAAAGTACGAAAGCATGTCATTCTTTAATTAGCAAAAAAAAATTTGGCAAGTTGTTGTGGTGGCTGTGGAAGGTAATACACCACGACTTGCGAGGAAGATAATCAACTCCGCTGCATCACATCACACCATGCTTTTATCATTGATTATTTTCCTGCAGCTGCACTCCCCCAAGTCTCCCAGTGTTCTTAACATTTTCACCAGAATTTTGTGACATTTCTCCACACGTTCTGACAGAGTCAATATCCAGTCCCATTGTTGACTCCATTGTAAATGTGTTGATATTTATTGATTCATTCAAGAACAATAATTGTACCTTTGCCCCAGCAATTCCCAGAGTGTGTCTGTCACTTAGCAGAGCAGCATCGCCTTGGGGGGGGAACAGGGGTTAAGGGGTTAACTGCAGAATGACACTTGATCAGGGATAGACGTACGACAGCCCGAGGGCTGTTTCTGGCTCGGCAGACGGTTTTGACAAGGCCTTGCGGATAAAAAACAAGTGAGAAAATATTTGGTATTTTACACCTTTTTCGGTACGTTTTGAATCATGATCAGTGCATTTTGAAATGCTTGTTGCGAGGCTGTCGGGCTCCTTATGCAGGGATGAGAGAAACGGCTATGTATGCCGAGTGTGTCTGTCCAGTTGTGGTCAGAAGTAGACATCATTTGAGCCTTTGATTTCGTTGAACTGGTTCTTTTTCTGTGGTAGAATGATTGCACGACATGCATCTTTAATAATATTATTATTTGGTGTACAATTTTTACTTTGCGTTTTCTAAAATAAACAGATGGCCAAAAATTCATATCTGCCCACTTTGATGACTAATTCAGTGGTGCTGAACTTTCCAAAATGTCTTAACTTGCCATGACCAAGACCTCTTAACTTCTTGTTTGTGATGGTAATTGACTACAGCTGGTAGCGTCTCTGTGCGCAACATAAAAAGGGTCTGTTTGTCAGCACTCATTGGATTGACCAACACTAAGTACAATGGGAAAGTCCCAGGAGCTCAGTGCAGATCTGAGAAAGAGGATCATACATTTACACAACTCAAAAATGTCTCTTGGAGCCATTTCTAAAAAAAACTTCAGATTTCAGGCTCGTCAGTTCAATGATATGCCAGTACAAGTTATTGGGAGGTAGAGCCACTTTGCCAAGCCGCTTTTCTGGAAGAAGAACCAAACTATCTCCCTCAGCTGAGAGGAAATTTGTTTGGATCTTCAGGAACGATCCAGGAACCACCAAGGCACAGATCTGTTATGAAGTGGAAGCTGATAAAACACTGTCTACAGCCAAGCACATTTTACATCACCATGTACCAAGAAAGTGCTGTCCAAGAGAGAAGCCTCAGCTCCAAAATCAACACCTTCAAGCTTGACTAAGGCTTGCAGCTAACCACATGGACAAAGAAAAGGGCTCCTGGAGGAAAGTTTGATGGTCAGATGAGACAAAGATTGAGTCGTTTGGCCACAATGACCAATAGTACAAAGGAACATTTGTACATGGTGGTGGTAGCATCATGCCCTGGAGCTGCTTTGCTGCTAGCGTGCATTGCACAAAGTCGATGGAACAACGAAGAACCTTGGAATTGTTCAGCATCACCTCAAACCATCAGAAATTTGGACACAGTTGGGTGCTCCAGTCAGACAATGATCTCAAATATGCATCAAAGCTGGTCGTGGAACAGATAAAGCAGGCTAACATTTAAGAATAAACAAGTCCTGACCTCCACCCAAGAGAAATACATGGAAAGGATGTGAACAAGAGTGTAAAAGAAGCATTGTGTACAGTGTGTAGTGTCTGAGCGATCATCGAGAGGCAGACTCTGCACTGAAGTTTTATTTGGTTAGAGTGAATGGGCTTGCAAAAAACAAACAAACCTGGAAACCTGAGTGGTGCAACAAAAAAAGCATTCACACTATTGTCTGGAAATCTTGGGTTCGAGTGCCACCACCATTCATGGCTGGGAGGCCCAGACAGCAAATTTGTTTGGACTCTCTGGGTGGTGGAGTGTCAATCAGAGCAATACTCGCCAGTCATGGGCATCTGTGAGGTTGATAGGAGGGCTCTTGTCCTTGGAATGTGCTCGTCTGCCCTGTGACGTAGCATGATCAGCAGTTCAGAAATTATCTAATGGTTTCACTTGTCACTGAGGAAGAACGTGCAAGCCTTTATCCTCGTGCAACCTGCAAAATTTGATAAAATTATTCACACACATCCTGCAGAAAGGGAACACAAGATATTTCTTCTGTTTCTTTCTCATTGACTTTCGGCTTGTTGTTGCTTTGTTGTGTTAAGGTTTTACATCAACTATACCAAACAGCGTGAGTTCATCTTTGCGAGTAATGTGCTGCTGATTGCATCAGTCTTACTGGAATTTCAGCTCTCGCTTGGGTTCGTATTCTCAACCTTCCTGTTTTAATTCCAGTTAAATTCTCACATATGTGCATGTGTCAGAGGTTCCTGTGGATGAACCAGGCTGATGATGTTATTCCCTCATGAATTCGAGTGTTCATCTCAACCCTGTTATTGAGCAGAGATATTAAACATGCCCTCCTGTGGGACGTCTACTTTGTCTATTTCTCACGGGCCTGGCGGCTGCTCTGAGAGCAGCAATGAAGGCATAATCTGAACATGATCTGGGAACAGATGTTCCTGCCTGTGAATGCAGTGATGAATGCAGTTCAGTGCACACCGAGGACCAGATCACAGATCTCTGTCGAAAATACGATTTGGATAGAATATCATTACTGGTGGACGTCTGTAGAAATTGTGATCCATTCACGTTAGATTAGTGATTTCTGGTTAAAATGATTGTTTTGACCTTTATGAGATGCACTTGTTGGAGCGCATGTGGCCTTATTATTTTTATCATGATCGTGAGTAGGTCACATGACTGTAATATGTATGTAAACTGTGTTAGGAACCAAAAACCTGCTGAAACGTTGCTTCACTTGTGTGTCTTTTCAAACATCATTTATGTTTTATTGTGCTCAGTTTTAAATTCAGTCAATACTCCAGCAGGAGACTTTAGAGAGCACTTCCTGGAATGTCTTTATACTGGGGGGAAAATTTGTTCCCCCACCGAGTGGAACAGGATCCTGACTGACGGGGATGTTTCAGCTGGTTATTTTATAGAGGGTAAAATAAAAAAATATGGCATAATCTTTCCAGACGTGCCAGATACAAAAGATACTCTGATGATTATTCTATTACCCCACTTCCCTCTGTTGGCGAGAATTGAAGCCCAAATTCCTAAGCCATGTTGTCAAATTTGGAGCCAGAGTTTGCGTAGTAGAGACGAGAGTTGAAATCTGGTACACTGACTCATTTGGTAGGCCGTGCCCGCTTCTCCCAGTTTCAGTGCAACGCATCACAAGGGCCGTCAATCACTTCATTCCAAAGTATACCTCCGCCGCCTTCCATATCATAAAATTAACGTTTTAAAAATTAATTTCTGTTGAAAATTTAATTTTTTTTTTTACAGATTTCAGGATGGGGTGTTTTTGAATTAAGCACTGGAGATGGAAAGACAGTTTGGATGAGAAAAGTGACATGGAATATCAGTTATTTTGTCATTGATGCACACAGGGATGGGCAGGGCTACATCATGATGCTGCAGCCAGCCAGCAGGGGCGCTCGACCTGTGGTGGCTTCACCTTTTAGAGACGTTACGCTGTCCATGTTATTTACAATCATTGAGACACATCGTAAAAAATATTACGATGCTATACACATCATGTACCGCGGGCTGGTCTAGTGGTTGGCGTGTCCACCTCTTGACCAGGAGGTCACAAGTTCCACTTGCGGTTGGGTCATACCAAGGACCATCATAAAAAATGGTATCTACTGCCATCTGGCAAAGCACACCACAATACAGATGCGAGTAGAGAGTCAAACACTCGTGGTTGCTAGAGGACACCCCCCCCCCCCCCCCCAACTGTATGCCTTGTGAGGTAATAGGCAAGAGTCTGAGGGCAATGGAAACGGGGATCTGTGCCACCCAATGCGCAAAGTGCATGGTTAGTACCGGGATGGGTGACTGCCTGGGAAGATCAGGTCCTGGCACAGGAGGGACTTTACATTACATGACATCACAGGCATTTAGCAGACCCTCTTATCCAGAGCGACATACAAGATACCCAGAGCAGCCTGGGGAGCAGTTTGGGGTTCAGTGCCTTAGTCAAGAGCACTTGAGCCATTCCTGCTGATCCAGGGAATCGAATCAGCGACTTTTTGGTCCCAAAGTTGCTTCGCTAACCATAAGGCCATGATGTCCCCCTTTGAATTTTTGATGCACATCATCCAAGTGCAGGATCTATCAGGGATCCAAGTGTAAAGTGATTTGTTGATTTTAATGAAAGGCTGAAGCACCCCAACTGCATTCTTGAAGTAAAGGACTTTTCAGGATGGTTTTGTCAAATCACACTCGGGCAACACTATTTCATCTGCTTTGGGGGTTTGAACTATATGAGCTTCCGGAGAATTTCCACATTTCTCCGTTCCCTTTTGGCACAGCAACCTGTCTGGACCTGTCTGACAACGTGTGATGGCAGCTCTGTTTGGGAGTGCAGAAGTGATTACAGCGTCCATCAGGGCCTGGAGGAAGCTTCCTCAGCCTCCTGCACTGATGTTTGACAGAATAATTAGAAAACTGTCTGTGCTTGTAATCACTGGAGCTCATCTTTTTTGGAGGAGGCTTCTCATCAGAACCAGGGGCTGATGGGAAACGTGGGTGTTTGTGAGGAGTGTCATGGGAGATGCCACATTTAGAGGAGGAAAATAAATCACAACAGTCACTGTGGCCTCTGTGGCAATCTCTGCTCTTCTCTTTCTTCTGTCTCTCTGCTTCCTCTTTTAATATCCGTCCCGCTTTTCAGCTCGGATTCTTTCTGAGGTTTCTGTCTATCATTTCCCAGCCTCTTCTAGTCTCTTTATCGCTTATCCTTTATTTTACCTTTTATCCTGCTCCCTCGCAGTACATCACTGTATCACGGACGATGAAGAGCTCACTGTGACCTCTCCGCTGAGTAAATGGAGAATCTCCTGCTTCTTTGCTCAAGCCTTAATGGAGCCTTCGGCAGTGATCATAATAACACCTGACTACAACTTATCTGGGTAACTGATGCAGTCGGAATTGTGATGATGGGTGAATCTGGAAGACTTTTCAATCTGCTAGTTCAGGCATTTAAGGCTTAATGCCTTTCAGAAGGTTGTGATCCCAAATCCTAGCTCCACCAAGCTACCACTGTTGGGTTCTTGAGCAAGACCCTTAACCCTCAACTTCTCAGTATCCTGTCTCGGTCGTAAAACGTCAACCAATGGATCCAAACAAATGGATTAGAGTTCGGAGTTGATCCAACCAGGGTCAAGGCCATAGCAAGGTTAAATGTGTGAAAGCTTTTCTTCAAGACCTTTCTTCACATTTGAAGTATGTTTCAGGATATTTCCGGGATACAAATTGGTAGCAAAAAGGAGTGGGTTTCTTGGTGGCGGAGGCATCCTCCCGTCAACGCCATTGACTGACATCATGATGTTCGGCTTGTTTCATTGTTATCTATAGCCAAAGTTTATCTGGTGGAGGATTTATTATATTGCTTATTCAGCTGATATTGCTCTCTTTTTCTAAATTTGCTTTTCGTTTTTACATAATAAACATGCAGCCACACACAGAGTCGGCACAGTGGGCCAGAGCTACCCAACACACCCACTCAATCTGTGTATCCACGTTTCTGGCTTTTATGAAATCAAATCGTGATTGCGTCCATATGTTAGGCCTAATTTGTACTTTTCAGGTAGTTTAGCAAGCTTCTCCCTAGACATGGAGCCAGAGACAAAGGAGGTAGAGAGAAAGGACGAGAGAGAATTAGCGCGAGCATGCAGTATATGCTATTCTATCCACTTTTAAATTACTCATTTCGACTGAGCAGAGCAGAAGGCACTCATTGCATTTCAATAACTGCAGCGATACAGTGATTTTAACAGATGAATAACAAATTAGATGTCTTAAAAGGCTCTATTTTTAGGACGGGCTCATGGTTGAGGTGTGAGGTTGGGGGATGGTTCAGCCATATCGAAATAGCTTTCCATCTATCTGGATTAAACAACCGCGAGGTTATTTCATCCCACCAAATTGCCTCTCACAAACAAACAGGAGCAGAAAAGTGAATTATCTGGCCCTCTTGGCCAACTTTCCCCTGCTGATTTTTCACCAGCATGGGCATTAAATTATACTGCAAATACAGCACAATGAATTACATAAAGCTTACTGAACGCTTTCAGAGTTTCAGACGCAAAAAATAAAAAAGGTTGTCTTTTTTTTTTTTTTTTTTTACCATTTGTAATCAGTGAAACACTGTGTAGAAAAGTCTTCATTCATTTTGGGTGCGAAAGGAAACTTTTGTAAAGTTGCAAGTTTCCTGATTACAGGATTTTAACATTTACATATGCATTTACATTTTATACGTATTCATCTGGCTAATGCTTTAATCCAAAGTGACTTACAAATGAGGCAGGATACAGTTGAGGCTTTGGAATCTTAAGAGCAACAATCTTACAAGCACTGAAAACACAAGTTTTTACCAACTCATCATAAATATTTGCCAAGAAAGTTACAGGAAAACAGGCCCCTGAGAACACGAGGACCTTAAACAAAGGGATTGGGAATTGGGGTAGCTGAGAAGATATAAATCTGAATGTGTAGCTCTGGGAATGTTGGAGCATGCCAATCTGGGAGACTGGATACTCGGGAACATCCAGTTCTGGGAATATATGGACCTGAGAACATGTAACTCCTTGGAATGTGGAGACATGACAACAAATAGATCTGGCAATGTGGGAGTCTGGGAATTTAGAATGCTGGAAAAATGGGGACATGTGGCTCTAGAAATATGGGGACCTGGAAACCTGTCGATGTGAGAATATGGGAACTTGGTTGAGGCAAATGTGGGAATAAGGGGACCTAGGAACATGTAAATTTGGGAATATGGCTACTTGGAAAGCTTTAGATCTGAGAAAATGGGGTCATGTGACTCTAGAAATATGGGGACCTGGAAACATGTAGGCATGGGAATATGGGAGCTTGGGTACCTGCAGATGTGGGAATAAGGGGACCTGGGAGCATGTAGATTTGGGAATATGGCGACTTGCGAAGCTTTAGATCTAGGAAAATAGGGCCCTGAGCACATGTAGCTGGGAACATGAAGATCTGGGAATATGGGGACTTGGGTACCTGCAAATATGGGAATAAGGGGACCTGAGAACATGTGGATGTGGGAATATGGGGACTTGGGTACCTACAGATGTGGGAAGAAGGGACCTGGGAATATATAGAATTGGGAATATGGTTCCTTGGGAAGCTTTAGATCTGAGAAAATGGAGACATGTGGCTCTAGAAACATGGGGACCTGGAAACATGTAGATGTGGGAATATGGGGACTTGGGTACCTGCAGATGTGGGAATAAGGGGACGTGAGAACATGTGGATGTGGGAATATGGGGACTTGGGGTACCTACAGATGTGGGAATAAGGGAACCTGGAAACATGTAGATTTGGGAATAGGGGGACCTGGGAATATGGGAACTTGGGTACCTGCAGATGTGGGAATAAAGGGCCGTGAGAACATGTGAATGTGGGAATATGGGAACTTGGGGTACCTACAGATGTGGGAATAAGGAGAACTGGGAACATGTTGATGTGGGAATAGGGGGACCTGGGAATATGAGGACTTGGGTACCTGCAGATGTGGGAAGAAGGGGACCTGGGAATTTGGCGACTTGGAAAGCTTTCGAGCTGGGAAAATAGGGCCCTGAGAACATGTAGCTGGGTAAATGTGGGGACCTGGGAACATGTATATCTGGGAATATGGGAACTTGGCTATGATCTTTTGCATTGAAAAGCTTATTTGGAATAATAATAATAATAGTAATACACAATGAAAATCCAAGAATAATGTAAGTAGTTTTGAGAAGCTCGGGTCATCTATCACTTCAAATGACATCAGCATGGCAAAAGAGTAGAAACGCGTACACACAAAGTTGTTGAGGGCATTTCTGTACCATGTTATATAAAATACAATTGCATGTCCCATCTGGTATTTTATGAGTGCTGTTAAAGTCAGTAGTCATGCAGCCGTTCATGATCACTGTTTACCAAGGCTACAACGAATCTCTGAGCTGTAATTAAACGAAGATAATTTGCCTTGCAAAAAGTAGCACTGTTGCCCTGCAGATGCCTCGTTGGCTTGCGAGATGAGATCGAATGCAATGGCAATCTGAATCATTTGGATGATTGACCTTCTGCGTGAATACATTAAAATAAATTAATCTTGATTGGGCGCGTGGTGCAGGGAACAGAGTGGGAGTGTCATTTTTTTATATTCTGTGCCCCGCTTGTTGTGGCTTTTCTTGGAGGTGATTATGCATGCTGTTCGGCACCATTATGCATTTCTTCACTTTAATAAAGTAACTGTGGCTCAGAGCGGCATGAAGAGAGCTGTTGTGGAGAAAAAATACACTGCTGTAAAATTTAAGAGCCTGTACAGTCTGTGCTCCACCCACGCATTGCCAAAAGATGGGCTGGGTCAAGACTTGAGATGATCCCAGGCTCCGATTTTAAATACAAATGCAAAAACGCCAGTGAGTGTCTTGGCTGTAATCATACTCAAATTTTGCTTCATGAAGAGCGTGAATATTTCCTTCGTCATGTGTTCTGAAAGAACGAAGAATTAATATGGCCTCATGAACGGTCTGATATGACTGGAACATCACAAATCAAGCACATAGTTGCTCTACACCTATTACCCAGATGTGCGCTGCTGTTTCTCTGTGGGTTCTTTTTCAGATGCATGAATTAAATCAAGGAAGCAACTTTTTGTACTACTAAAGAGCCGTGAGAAACTTTGCTGAGAAACTGGGACAAATTTACATTTCCTGTGTCTGTGCAGAGGAAAGTTATTTGCAGGTGTGTTGTTGGAGGAAAATAATCAATGATGGGTTGGCCTGATGCAGCCCAACACAAAGCGGACTAACTGGAACCACCCAGTATTTGAAGCTGATTATTTTTTTCCGTAACAGTGCATCAGGAAGTGTTTTATTCCCCTGATACCACAGCAGTATTATTGTTTAGTATTTATCTGTTAATGGTTACATTTAATGTTGTGAAACGTATGTTGTGGTCGCTATAAACGGTTGTTCCCTCACCTCTTTTCTTTTTTTCCCCCCCTCTCTGTTGAAGTTATAATACAAAAAACACAGCTTGTTCCCATTACCGAACAATTGCAAAGCATCACCAATTTTGTCCTGAAGACTTTACCGTGGCAGAAAACTCACTGGTTGTTAAAGCGCTGACACTGGAGACTCCTTCCAAAAGTGTGAAATAATGTTTCTTTACAGAACACTTTTTTAACAGTTGTGGGGTTTGAGGAGAAAAATGAGACGAGAAGCAGGTTTACAATAATTCTAGGGTGCACTTTATTTTCTTGCAGCTTTCACTTTTTGGTGATTTTGGGTCATTCAGCACATGCGCACAGATCTGTGTTGCTCAGCTCGGTCATGCCTGGAGGCATGGCTTCCAGGGACACCGTGGTGCACTCAAACTAACACAAAGTGATTTCTCCCATGCAGTCCAATCTAATAGCCTGACAAATTCCATACCAATTCTTTTGAAAGATCCTAAAAGACAAAGTACCTCTCATGCCAGAATCTGGTCTTCCCAGACAGTCCCCTGTCCCAGTACTAACCAACTCTTTTTGAAGCGTATGGGTGCGGCGCTGATCTCCGTTTCGATAGCCCTCGGCATCTCGCCTATACAGCTAGAGTTACAGTAGGGGACTAGTCCTCTGGTAGCCGCGAGAGTTTGAAAGGGACCTTTCTTTTTAAAGGGACCTTGATTAATGGAAGCGGGCGCAGTGGCACTTTTAGGGTGGCTGGCAGATTCATCAGCTCACCTGTGCACACCTGTGAACATCGCCATGAATGTCCAGCCAATAGAAATGAGCCATGGCACAACTGAGTGCTTTATCTTACCCCCGAATGCCCAGCCATGAGATTATGAGCCACATGGAACACAAGTTCCCGATGTCTTTTGGGTACCAACAATTGGTGCGCCTTTTCCCTCGTTTGAGTGTCCTGTATCACTCGATATAATTTATATTTCATAATTGAAATATATATATGAGAGAGCGCAACACATGGCTGAAGTTTCTGACCATCGATTGCGTTCATTTCATCAAAGGCGTGTTTCAGGGTCTCCTCCCGTGACTGCTCCGAAGGGAAATCCCAAGGGGATTCCTTGCAAAGAGTGAAAAGCAAATCCCTGCCCTCTATGGTCCCCCTGATGCAGAGCCGACATCGACAGCACCACCTCCCCAGCCAATGTGGTGCCGTATTCCTACAGATTCACTGTGGCAGCACCCATCCACAAGCATTTCATTCACTAATGCCTGAAACTCTGGCCAATTGATCCAAAGAATTAGTGAATGGGTGAGGCGAGGACCAAACACCATCTCTAATTTTATGCTTTTTATGCCTCCGCCACCGTAAGGTGCAGGAGGCATTATGTTTTCAGGTTGTCTGTGCTTCCGTGCGTCCGTCCCGAAACCTTGTGAACGCGATATCTCAAAGGCTAATGAAAGGAATTTCACCAAACTTTCACCA
>JAOEHJ010000019.1:35147501-35162636 GCA_025447855.1 Potamarius usumacintae | reverse complement strand
GGGGGCATGGCCACTGCTTGTGCATAGAGCCCAGAATTTGGTGCTACGCCCCTGTCTGTAGCTGCTTATCCTGTTCTGGAGGAGGGCTGGAGCCTATCCCAGCTGACTATGGGCGAGAGGCAGGGTTCACCCTGGACAAGTTGCCTAGATCATTACAGGGCAACACACAACCATTCACACTGTCACATACAGTCAATTTAGATCCACCAATTATCCTAACTCCTCCAGGTGCTCCGGTTTCCCCCACAGTCCAAAGACATCCAGGATAATTGGAGACCATGCAAACTCCACACAGAAGGGCCTTCGCTGGCTGCTGGGCTTGAACCCAGGACCTTCTTGGTGTGAGGCAACAGTGATGACCACTACACCACCGTGCCGCCCAGCTCCGGGACTCTTGACACATTATTTACACGTTCTGTAAGGAGAAACAGCTCAGTGTGTGGATCAAAAACATTTAAAATAAACTAAGTGATTTTAATTTGCATTATTTATTTAATAATTAATTACATATGCAGTGACAAACTGTAAACCCCATTGGTGACATTTGTTTCTAAAGAAGTTTACTAATAACATTTACACACACAAGCTTTGTAATTAACTGGAAAACATTTATTGATGAGAATTATTTCAATTAAAACTGTACCAAGACAAACAGTTTGAGAACAGTAACCCCCCCCCCTTCGATTAGCTCTGTATTATAATTATTCCTGTACATAAATCATATATACATAAAATATCTGTACTATACACTGTGTTTTAGACATGCACTGAATCAGATCTACACACACACCTCAGAAAAAACAAATATTGAGGAAATAATTTAACCCTGATGACTGCAGTTTGGTATTTATTTTATCTCTGATTTTTCAGTGAATAATTAAATATTAGTGTTTAATCAATTGGTTCTGTGTGGAATAGCAGTGCTGCGTTTTGTGTTCTTTAAACAATTAATGAGAAACCTAAATTTACACAACACTGCTGCCTGCTCCACAAAAAAAAGAAAAATTTATTTTAAATAAATTAATTTTTCACACGAGTTACTGCAGCTTCAGATGATTTTTACATTAAAAGGAAAAAAGTTCAGATTCCCGTAAAACCTGACAAACTGAACAGCGATAATAAAAGCAGATCAGGGCGCTGTAACGGACATCAAAATAAATAAAATCCATGTAGTTAACACACTTTAAAATTAAGATCCAAATAATTAATATAATTATTATAACTACACAAAATTCACACCTGTGTCAAATAAATACCTGTACTATATACATTAACACACCTGCTGATCATCAGGTATACAGCACAACTAAGACATAACATTCATAAAGTCTTTAGCTTTTAAAAAAAAAAAAAAAAGGAAACACAACACACAAAGGAGAAGCAGAATAAAATCAGCAGCACACACACACCTCAGTCACTCAACATCACGACCAATAAAACTTGGTGAATTTATAATCTTAACACATGAAGCTTAACAAGTCTCCCTCTCTCTCTCACACACACACACACACACACACACACACACACACAGTCCTCCAGGTCACATGGTTATTTGTGAGCTCTGCGGAGGACAGTGGGACTAGAGTTCAAGCTGGGACTCCTCCAGCGATGACGCAGGACAAAGTCGTAACTGTCTGAGGGACACATCGCGTAGAACACATTCGCTTTATCTGGAATCAGCAGTTCTGGGGGGGGGGAATAGTAGAATATTTATAGCGACTGGGGAGAAATCTGCATGCTAAGTAAACAGTCAGGACGTTTTTATATACCGTTTTTGCTGTCGTTAATTAGGGTAATTTCATGTCTGGAATTTAATTATAACGACTGAGTTGGAGGAAAGCCAAAACATGGTCTTGGCTTCGTACTCGCACTCATCATCATCATCATCATCGTCATTAAATCTGGGACACATTACTGAAGTTCAAACTCCCCGCCTTCGAGACGTTCACAAGCCAAGTGCAATTTGCGAAATTTCCCTTAATGCTGAATCATATTTAGAACCATCCGTCTTCATTTCTGTGCTCTGACAGGTAAATTACAGCCGGGTTAGTCGTTTAACTGAAATAACCAAGCTCTGGCGTTTTGCTCCCGCAGCCATTTGGACTATAACAGTCTGAAAGAGGTGAACAGTGGCTCTCTGTATGGTCTACAGTCTCTGCTGCACCTCCATCTGTCCAACAACTCCATCGCAAGCTTCAATCCTGAGGGATGGCGCTTCTGCGAGAGGCTCCGAGAGCTGTGAGCGTCTCTGGTTTTTTTTTTTTTAATTTCCCCCTCTCCCTTGCCTTATATCCTGATATCCAACAGCATAAAGTTTTGTAAAAATACAAATTCCAAACAAACCCAGTTTCATTTATGAGGACGCGTGTTCCTGTAGGCATCTGGGCCATAACAACTTGACGAAGCTGGCTGAGGGCAGTTTTGTGAAGTTAGCCAACTTGCAGACTCTTCAGCTGAGCCACAACTCCATCAGCTATATCGCAGAGGGAGCTTTCAGAGGTCTGAGCTCCTTACGCTTACTGTAAGTGCACGTGTTATGATCGTTTTACAATGACGTATGAACCAAACGTATCTAATGTTTTTGATTTTAATAATGTACTATTATCATGGGGGCGGTATGGTGGTGTAGTGGTTAGCACTGTTGCCTCACCGCAAGAAGGTTCCGAGTTTGAGCCCAGTGGCCAACAAGGGGCTTTTCTGCGTGGAACTTGCATGTCTGCTTGGGTTTCCTCCAACAGTCCAAAGACATGCAGGTTAGGTTAACTGGCGGCTCTAAATTGACCGTAGGTGTGAATGTGAGCGTGAATGGTTGGTTGTCTCTATGAGTCAGCCCTGCGATGATCTGGCGACTTGTCCAGGGTGTACCCCGCCTCTCGCCCATAGTCAGCTGGGATAGGGTTCAGCTCGCCCGCGACCCTGCACAGGATAAACGGTTACGGATAACAGATGGATGGACGTTGAAAATCGGTGGGAAAGACATCCAAACCATGTGGAACACCAACAGGGATGCAACCTATCCGTCAAGACAAGCAGATATCTCTGTTCGAGAGGGAATTTGGAAAATAATCGCGTCTCGTTCGGTTGTTTGAGTGCATTTGCAGATGATTTGGTGGGCAGAGTGTACTCGTACTTGATTTGGCTTTGGGGTTCGCCATTAATTTCGTCCAAACCTGCACCAACAGTCAACAAATATCGCTCTAAAGCATTACTCCTGATGCTGGGTTACCATTAAAACAAGCATAGATTGAACTCGGCCTGTCTTGTAGCCCCTTTAATGCTTTCTGTTTTCTTTGCTTAAGGTACTTAATCTAGAATGACATCTACGGTTTCGAAAGCTGTTATTTTGCAGAGACGTGTTGGGAAAAGTTGCCGTTTGTGTTTTGTGTCTTTTTGTGAAAGCTCTTTTCTTCGCTGTTCTTTCGCCTTTGTTGGCTTGTCGGTTCCCACCGGGCTTCCTGGGTGCATGGGCTCCCTGTGCCAGGCATCTCAGGAGAGCCAAGCACTTTTTTTTTTTTTTTCTTAAAAGAAAACTTGGTTAAAAAATATTGAGGGTGTACACACACACACACACACACACACACACACGCTTGTGTTTCTTGTGTTGCTTCCTAACTCATTTGCTCTTGTTCCTGCTCCTTCTTTCGCCCTCTCTCTCTCTCTCACCTAAAGAATTATGCCTTTGCATGAAGGCTTTCTCTCAGTTGGGTGCCAGACCTTGGCCTAAAGCCCCCCTCCTTTTTACTTCTGATGGCTTGAACCATGGGGGAAGGGGCTCCTCGTGTGGGAATGAGAGGGTCTCTGTTTGACCCCCACCCCTCCTTTCTTCTCGTCCTTTTCTTCTATCCGTTCTCGCCGTCCGTCCCGCTTCATTGCTCGCTCATCCTGCAGCCTGTCCTCCTGTTTGATGTGCTAATCTTTCTACCTCTCTGTGCCTCGGCCGAGTGTTTTCTGTGGGGTTATGTGCGCTTTGCTACGGTACTCCGCTCGCTCAGCCATCCTGGTTGTGCCCCCTTTCTTTTTGTCTTCGTTCTCTCTTTTTATCCCTGTATTGTTCGACAAGACAGTTTTAATCTAATCACGGCTTTAGTGTGCGGCATTGAAAGGGAGCAGGGTGAGCTTTAATTGGTACACGCCGGGTGATTGAGGAAGGAGCGGTGGGGGGGACCGGAGGCCCTGGGCACCACCATTAACGACCCGCCGCTCATTTAGGACCAGCCAGCCAGAAAGAAAAGGAAACTGGCAGCCAAGGCAGAGTGAAAGAGAGAGAGAGAACGAGAAAGGGAGCCAAAGTGGTGTGAATGGGGGAGCTGTCAAGTTGCAATGGGTTTGAAAGAGGGTCTTTGAGTGGTGCACATCGACAGAGCATGTCTCAAAGGGAATAGTTTTTGTTTTTTTTTCTCCTGCATCTTCTTAAAAAATACTTAGAGGTGAAGTCTGAACGAGAAATAAGGCAAGTGCATTCCGATAGCGAGTGATCGCTGGAGCAGTGTCACAACCAGCCGAGGGAACTTGCAGCCCGACGCTGGCGCGGTCGTGGCTTGCCCACTCTGTCTGCTGTGAACCTGCCAACGGCTTCATGGTGCTGAAAGATTCTGGGGCCTGGGTGTTTGTGTGTGTGTGTCAGTAGCATTCAGCTGTCATACATTATGCATGCGTTAGCCTGTGCATGGCTGTTTTCCACAGCCTCATGCTTCACAAAGGGAAAGAATGTGTTTGGCTGGCAGAGAGAGAGTGAGAGAGAGAGCGAGAGCAAAACAGGCTGAAAGAGCTGGAAGGTGGGGGTAAAGAGAGGAGGAGGGCGGGAGAGAGCTCTTCAGACCAGGTGTGTGTCTGGGAGTGTGTGCGCGCAACCTGTGACTCTCAACCATATGCCTGCCAAGAGTATTGAGACAGGGCCAAGACTACTTTACTCCATCTCACTTCACACTCTCTTTCTTTCTCTCTCTGTCTATAGGGAGCTTGACCACAATGACATTTCTGGAACAATCGAGGACACCAGCGGTGCCTTTACAGGCCTCAAGAAACTCCGGAAGCTGTGAGTCTTTTCTCGCATCCTCTTTTCTCTCCTCTCTCAGTCCCATCGTCTCTCCCAGTAACTCAGATATGAGCCTCAAGCCATCTCCACGTTAGACTCCTGATCAAAAGCAGGCAAAATCCAAATTTGGGTTTACTTCGTTGAAGCCCATGGAACCCACATTGGATCGGTTTCATGAGGGATTTCAGATGCTTCCATGTTGTCAAGTGTATGAGAAGTAAGGGTTAAAATCTGACAGATCCTAGGAGATTGACATCTTAAGAAACAAACATTTGTACCTTTGCTCCCTCCCTGAAGCACCAGAAAACTTAAACCGTGGCTTTTCTGTTGAACTCTGGTCCAGTACCAAAGGTTCCCATTTGAGTCTTGTTGCTCCCAATGTTTACGGTATTTGGGTAAAATTTTTGCAGCCAATTTGCGCTGCATGGCCAATAACCTGATTAAACCAGGCAACAATATGATCTCCAACCAACTAAGTCCCAGAATTTCTCAAGTTGGTAGAAAATCAACCAGAACTTCCCCAGTTCACTTGGCATAAATTTAGACAAGTTCTTGTTTTGAATGTGCAGTCTAAAAATGTCCAAAGCTTCTGGGGTGTCTTCAGTCCCTGGATCATAACAGTGGAATTTGAGGGACACCTGGTGATTATTACTGTTGAGGAACTTCTTTAGGACAGGGCTTCCTTGTGCTGGGCTTCCAACCATCTTCTTTGCGGTGAACCGAGGACTTGTGGGCCTTTATCCATTGTATCACACCTTTGGGCACCAAGACATTTGATTTTTCCATTCGTCAAGTGCCAAAAACTCTATTTCAGGACCGGTACCCATGGGACCTCATGGTATTTTGGGAAAAACTCTGTCATAGAGGTGTATCGTCAGTAATTTGAGCATGTCGACCAAACCAGACAAGGGAACACTGATATCCAAGCACCTTTTCTTTCTGAACTCATCATCACCGAACCAGAAGTTATACCTCAAGTTTTGTTGGCCAACTCCTTTTCTCCTTTTGATTGCACAGGGAAGAAACATGCCTTAAGATCTGACAGAAGCTACTGTGAACCCTCCAAGGTTCGGTTGAGAATGCTTGGATAGTAAAAGTGGAATCAGAGGGGACACTATTGGAGGGACTTCTAAGAAGGCTTTCTGTTGTGAATTGAGCAAGCTCCCTTGGTCCCCTAGTCAGGCCCTGCAGTTGTGTCAATTAATCCTGAGGGTGTGAAATGGAAGGGTGAAGGGGCATCTGGCTGCATCAAACACCACGTTCGCCCCCTGCCCTTCTCCTTTCATCCTAGGGATGTGCAGCCCTGGCAAAATCCCACTGCAGTCACTAGTTCATGCCGGAGAGCCCATTGAGCCGGCCTGGGAACGAGCGAGAGGATGACAGAACGGAACATCAAAGGGCCTTCTGCCTGCTTTGTGCCTGTGGATGTTCCCATAGAGTGAAACGGATGAGAGGCGGTTGTGTAGTTTCATCAACCGAGTGGATTCTTTGCTGTTGCTTTGTTCCCGTCTTTCTTAGTTGCACATTGATGTGACTGTGAAAATACCCAACGTCCCGTTCCTTTCTTTCACTCTTCAAGAGAGTTAATTCATCTCCCTTTGGACAGATTACGTTTTTAATCCAATTTATTACGCGTGGATCACCTGAGGTTGAGATGCATATTCGCTCTGCTTTCATAGCATGCTAATGAACAGACAGAAAAGTCCAATTAATTTTTCCATTATTTCCTTTTTGAATTCTATAGATAATGCCATCTCTTTTCCAGGCAGTGCAGACATGCATTTTTACTCACCGTTAAAACACCCATATAGCTCAAAATCAGTGATGCTGAAGAAGCAAAGAACAAATGAAAGCTTATTCACATGGATGTCTCCATAATCTATTCGAACCCTTCATATTTTTGTCGTGATTACATACAGCAGAGCTGAAGCTCACTGCGGAGGTTTAGGGCAAGGCCCCAGCAAAGCGAGCGTCATCACAAAGCTAAAGCTCAGGATGGAATTTCAGAATAAGGCCACAGCCAATCTGAGCTCAGCGAGGAGGTTAAGGATGATGCCAGAGAAAAGGAAAGCTCAGCGTGGTGGTCTAGGACAAGGCCAGGGACAAGGAAGCTCAATGTAGAAGTTCAGGTTGAGGCTGTAGAACGGCTAAAGATCAGCACATATGTTCGCGACAAGGTCGAAGCAAAGTTCCAAGCTCAGAAGCAGAAGCTCCAAGTTCAGCATGGGCCACAGGAGAAGCTGGGTGGCTGCTCTGGTGATTTAGTAGCCAAAGGAGACAAGAGAAGGTGATGTCTCTCTCTCGGTCACGTACATCGGTAGAAATCACACACACACACACACACACACACACACACACTGCTGACAGATATTGCAGGGTGCCTCAGTCTGAAGGAAGGACCTAGTAAGGATTGTGCTGCTTGCAGAGCCAGAATTTGAACAATAGCATCCAACATGCCAACACCACAAATGAATACAACAAGCCAAGATTCTGGAAGCATGACCACCAGTTAGCCTCAAACTACTTCACATGTCCTCACTGATTCTTGTGGAGAATTTTTTCCCCCCACATTCAAACACAAGAATTAGTTTAAAGAGGAACCAATGTAACTTGGTTTGGTTGGCCAACTTGGGGTTGATTTCAATTGAAGAGAAGACGGAATCGGTGACAATGACCTGCAGTTGTCTTTTTTTACCTCTCAGTAAGAAGGAAGAGTTTGCCAGATTGGTGGTTAACCAGCTTACTGCAGCAAAATGGCTCATTGACAATGGATATTAAATTTCTTCAACTCCAAGATGACAAAAGTCTGCACCACGAACAAGTGAATCTTGATTTCAAAACCATTGTTGAAGAAGGTATAATGAAATAGAAACCGGTCTGCAACGAGCAGGTGCCAGCAAACTCCTGGGGGTCGTCAAGTCTCGTATCCAGAATGGGTGGGATTAGCCTCCGAGAAGGCTGCAAGCGGCTTGTTTAGCATTTGATAGCCAGCCCATGACAAGGCCACTTATTAATCGAGAAGCTTCCTGCTCGTTCTCTCACTGAAGCCTCTTTTCATGAGTTTGCCCCTGTCCTGTCATCAGTGGTACATTCTAATAAAGATAAAAGTGAGCTTTGAAGGGCAGTGTGGGAATCCCAATCTCTCGTCCTCTTCCTAATCTCTACAGTTTGAATTTCCAATACCCCAATGTCTTATCAGATTAAACTCCACTAATTGTGCTCTCTCTCTCTCTCTCTCTCGCTCCCCATCTTCTTTCATTTATTACATGTTCCCCATTTTCTCCTTGTCCCATCCTTCTCCTATCTCTTGGAAACATAGGACGCTGTTCGGAAACAGGATCAAGTCGGTGGCCAAGAAAGCCTTCTCAGGCCTGGAAGCCCTCGAGCACCTGTGAGTATCCCAGAATGCATTGCGGCCACTGGCGCACTCTGCCAAAAACAGATGCTTGAGAGGGCTGCTAGCAATTTAATAGCGTCTTTGTAAAAGGAGAAGAGCGAGGCTGTGGGTTTTTTTTTTTTTTTTGCACAGCCAGCTGCTTGCAGTCTCGCTCCAGCCAGCTTTAGCCTTTTCTCCCTTTGCGAGACGAACATTTTGTCAAAGAAATGGAATTTAGTCTTGGAGAAGCAGCTTGAGGGTACAGACTTAGCTAAATACACTGGCCTCTTTCTACCTTGGCGAAAGTAAACTTTTATACAAATACAAGCTGGCATACATATGTGGACGAGACAGAGAGAGAATGTGTATGTACCGTGTTTACTTTGGGAACGCTCCAATATCATCTCTGTCGCGTCCGAACAGAAACCTGGGCGGAAATGCCATCCTTTCCATCCTCCCAGACGCCTTCAACAATATGAAGAACCTCCGCACCCTGTGAGTCCCATATTCATATTCGGAATATCAGGGCACACACAGACATGCTTTGGAGTCATTTAATGAGTTCTACAGGTTTTTATTTTTTTTCAAAACTCAAATTTATTAGCGGTTACTGTTTAAACAGAGGCAAAATTGTGTTTTAATTCTCTCGCTCAGTCTGATAGTCTCTTAAAAATCTCTCTTTGTGTCTCCAGCGAGATCTTGAGCGATAGTTTCCTGTGCGATTGCCAGCTGCACTGGTTTCCTGAGTGGGTGGTGGCGCGAGAGCTACAGGCTGGCGTCCACGCCACGTGCGCGCACCCCGAGAGCCTGAAGGGCACCAGCATCTTCCAAGCTCCAGCACAGAGCTTCGTTTGTGGTGGGCATCATTGCGTGTTCTGTTATATTACATACTCCAGTCCTGATCGACTTAATGACTTGGATTAAGTGTGTTAGGTTTGGGTTTGGACCAGTCTCGACTGGAGAGTTTGATCTGACACGATTTGACATTCATGGAAATATAGGACTGATTGTCAGGAATCCAGCACATCAAGTAACGCAAACCTTTTAGTCACAAGTTGTTAGTCGAGAATACACAATTACTTCAAACGGACACAAATCTGTACGACACTGGAATCTCTCCGAGTGTCCTGGACGCATGCCACTTCTTTAATCAGTTTTGCATACGTTAACGACCACCGCTGACTTGTGCATATTCTCCTGCCCCCTGATAGATGACCTACCCAAACCTCAGATTCTGGTTCATCCCTCACCGACAGCCGGTGTGTTGGGTAAAGACGTGCGTTTAACATGCATGGCGGTCAGCAGCAGCAGCTCGCCCATGACCTTCACATGGCGGAAAGACCAGGAGTCCCTGCCTCATGCCCACGTCGAGAACTTCGCCCACTCTCCCTCCAGAGACGGAGCAGGCATCATGGAGTACACAACTGTCCTCCATCTCCGCAACGTCAAGTTCGAGGACGAGGGCCGCTACCAATGCGTCATCTCCAATCACTTCGGCTCCACCTACTCCAACAAGGCGCGACTCAGCATCAGCGGTACGTTTTATTTTTACACTTTAATGCATCGTCTTCAATATGATGATTTTTTTTTTTTTTCAGTCGACATTACTCTTTACACTGTACCAGTTAACTACTCGGCTAATTTACATCTGTGATGTCTGGGTGTGATAATAAATGCTAATGTCATATTTTACATATCTACCACACGAAGCATGAACTCTAAACCAAGAACTGGCCCAAAGATCAGCCACCGAATTAACAAACCGCTTTCCCAAACCATACAACCGAAACCTTTACTCCTGGAATGGTGGCCAAAAAAAGCACAATTCCAGTTTTCTGGTGCCGTAGGCTCCTGTAGTTATGGAGTGGAAAAATGTCCCGAAGTGAAACAAAACATAAATGCTCATGTTTTTAATGAAGAAGTGTGTTACCACATGTTGCCGTTTCAGACCACTTCATCCTGATAGCATTTAGGTTCGGGAATTATTTGCAAACTTAAAGAACAGACCTGGACTTAGCTTCAGGACAGAAATGTGATGAGTGGCCCTCCTTCCCTCCCTCTTTCCTGACCGCTCTGTCCAAGCACATTTGGAACAAATTGATTTAGTGCCGATGCTGTGCAGACAGTGACTATTACACAGCCTATCAGCCAGTCCAGCAAATGCAAATTGATTGTATTTGGACATTTTATTCTATTTATTGATTTATGTCATGGCTTCATGTCTAACCCATTTCCCAAATCCAACTGAATTAGTCGGTGTTTCATGCAGGAATAAATTTGTCCGTGGCTAATTCTTCACTTTTTCCATACACAGTGCTGCCTTCCTTTGTGAAGACCCCAAGTGACCTCACCATCCGGGCTGGCGCGAAGGCTCGTCTGGAGTGCGCGGCGAAAGGTTATCCACCTCCGCAGGTTGCATGGCAGAAAGACGGTGGGACAGATTTCCCAGCAGCCCGTGAGCGGCGCATGGAGGTGATGCCTGACGATGATGTGTTCTTCATAATGCAAGTGAAGCCTGAGGACATGGGTGTGTACAGCTGCACGGCCAGAAACACAGCGGGCATGATCTCTGCCAACGTCACGCTCACCGTGCTGGGTAAGAGTTTGGTTTAATCTAAACACAGAGTTCTGTTGAGTTTCATTGAGAAAGTCCTGCTGGGTTTACATTACGTTACAGGCATTTAGCAGACACTCTTATCCAGAGCGACGTACAACACGCCCAGAGCAGTTGGGGGTTAGGTGCCTTGCTCAAGGATACTTCAGCCATTCCTGCTGGTCCAGGGAATCGAACCGATGACCTTTTGGTCCCAAAGCTGCTTCTCTAACCATGAGGCTATGTCGGTTTAGACACTGTGAGAAAGTCCTGCTGGGTTTAGTTGAAACACACAGAGAAAATCCTCTTGGGTTTAGTCTAGACACTGAGAGAAAGACCTGCCGGGTTTCGTCCCGGCACTGAGGGAATGGCCTGTTGGGTTTAATCTAGGCACTGAGAGAAAGTGATGTTGGGTTTAGTCCAGGCACTGAGGGAACGGCCTGTTGGGTTTAGTCCAGGCACTGAGGGAACGGCCTGTTGGGTTTAGTCTAGGCACTGAGGGAACGGCCTGTTGGGTTTAGTCTAGGCACTGAGAGAAAGTGATGTTGGGTTTAGTCCAGGCACTGAGAGAACATCCTGTTGGGTTTATTCTAGGCACTGAGGGAACGGCCTGTTGGGTTTAATCTAGGCACTGAGAGAAAGTGATGTTGGGTTTAGTCCAGGCACTGAGAGAAAGTGATGTTGGGTTTAGTCCAGGCACTGAGGGAACATCCTGTTGGGTTTATTCTAGGCACTGAGGGAACGGCCTGTTGGGTTTAGTCTAGGCACTGAGAGAAAGTCATGTTGGGTTTAGTCTAGGCACTGAGGGAACGGCCTGTTGGGTTTAGTCTAGGCACTGAGGAAACTGCCTGTTGGGTTTAATCCAGGCACTGAGGAAACTGCCTGTTGGGTTTAATCCAGGCACTGAGAGAAAGTCATGTTGGGTTTAGTCCAGGCACTGAGGAAACTGCCTGTTGGGTTTAGTATATGCACTGAGGGAACATCCTGTTGGGTTTAATTCAGGCACTGAGAGAAAGTCATGTTGGGTTTAGTCCAGGCGCTGAGGGAACGACCTGTTGGGTTTAGTCCAGGCGCTGAGGGAACGACCTGTTGGATTTAGTCCAGGCACTGAGAGAAAGTCATGTTGGGTTTAGTCCAGGTACTGATGGAACGACCTGTTGGGTTTACACACTGAAAGAAGGTTCTGTTGGGTTTGGTTTAGCAGAGATAAAGTCCTGGTGGGTTTTTTATACACTCAGAAAGAAAATCATTTTGAGCTTCGAAAGCTGCTGGGATTTGGCAAAACCCAGATCCTCTCCACTGCATGAAAGAATGTTTTCAGTTTTGGTCTCGCTGGTGCAGCTGTGGCCTTGTTTCTGGGGTGAGAGGTGAAAGGGCGGAGAGGTCACAGAGAGGCCGGGGGACAGGACAGAGGGCTTTAGCAGTGGGATCTAAGAGCTTTTCTCAGGCCTGAGTTCAGCTGCTGATTACTGCTGCAGCGACAGTCTCCGATTCTTCAGTAACAGAGGGGATGCTGAACACAAACTAATCACCACCCAACACAACTACCTGCAGGCTACGTTCAGACATGAAGCCAAATCAGACACTACACTTGGGTGATTTGTATCTAATCTTTTCTTTCAAAACTAAAATCATGACACTGGACTTTTTTTTTTTTTTTTTGACTCCAAATCTAAACTACAACTGTATATTTTTTCGGTTTCCATTGACATGTTTTCACACGATGTAAACGATACCATACTTTGGAAGCATAAACTGCTTACAGCTTTTCTACCCAGAAAGTTGACCAGGATCTTTTGGGATGTTCCCATCCAAGGAACCAGGTCCAGTTAGAGCTCATGGATTGTAGTTAATAGATATAGTTTAGTCCCAGCACCAAGGAACTTCTGAGGTGAAGCTTGCCTTACAGAACGTTGCTAATTGGTCAGACAGAGCAAACAAGTGACAACTAAAGCTTGTTTTGTGTTCTAGGTGGTGGAGCTCGAACATTTTTTTCGAAACAATTTCCATGATTTTGTTCTTGGTTGGCGCTTTTCTTGATGAAATGAAGACATTCGCGTAATCATTATTTACCACCCTTCTTCGTTTGTGATTGGCTGAAGATAAAATCTCCCCCATGTATCTGTGTGCCCTCCTCAGAAATGCCCCACCTGCTGCAGGGGATGGAGGACCGGAGTGTGGTGCTGGGCGAGGCGGTGGCGCTGCAGTGCAAGGCCGTGGGTAGCCCCCCTCCACGTATCACATGGCTGCGGAGTGGCGAGCCACTGCAGCCCAGTGAGCGACACCACTTCACCCACGCCAACCAGCTTCTGGTGATCAGCAGCACCACACTGGAGGACACTGGCCGCTACACATGCGTCATGTCCAACCCTCTCGGGACGGAGCGTGCCCAGTGCAGCCTGACCGTAATCCAGCGCTCTGGTGCCAACTGCCAAGTGAACGCCAATTCAGGGGCAGTCACCATAGGCATCGTCGTGATCGCTGTGGTGACGAGTGTCGTGGCGACCTCTTTGGTGTGGGTGTGCATCATCTACCAGACGAGGAAGAAGAGCGAAGAGTGCAGCGTCAACACGGGTGTGTAGCAGAACTCGGCTAGTCTTTAAATGCTTTACGACCTCAGAGGTCTGTCCTTTGAGGAGTAAAAAACGCTAAAGTTTTTCCTTGTCGTTTCCTCCAGATGAGACCATTGTTCCTCCTGATGTCCCAAGCTACCTGTCCTCGCAGGGGACACTATCTGAGAGGCAGGACGTGTGCATAAGAGTCGAGTCCAGCGGAGGATCCCAGCCAAGTGGCCACACACACAGCAATGGTAAGCCTTCTTTACATTAAAACGTAATGCAGCTGGGATCAGAACTATGGCTCGATGGGGGACGCTTACTTACAAGGACTAAAAAGTTTCAGGAGTGCCTCCTCTGTTGCACATCTTGGGCTCGACCTTGGCTAGAGGTCGGATTTAGGGTCTTCCTTGCTCGAGTCAATAAAAGATAAAAAGTTATCTTTTCAGTGTCGGAACATGAACTCGTCACTTCCTTCCTTCACCTTTCAGGAGGTTTTGATGTTCCAGTCCTGTGTACTGACTGCATGGAAAATGGTAACAGTTACTCCAGGCCATCAGACTACCTCTGCCAGGGCATTACACCTCCTTCAGGAATGGAGTACCAGCAGATACAGCCTCCGTCGACCTTCAGTGGCCATAAGATGAGCGACGGGCACTGTATCGGCACGCCGAACGGAGTCAGGAGGGAGGCGACGCCGCACAAGAAACGAGGCGATCAAAAAGGTGAGGGTGAGCAAACGAGCAGTCGAGCTTGATTGCTCAATATCCGGGTGTCATACCTTTAGCAAGTTTGATAGATTGTGTTCCACCCACGGCTCGTAAATCAAGCGCAACGTTCACGTCTATCACCACCTGATGAAGGAACCTTCTGTCCTGTCATCAGATGGGTGGAATGATTTAGCTTGGCTGGGGTTTATTAACACACACAGTGTGCACAGCACATTCCATGGCCTCGGGGCTGAACGAGGGAACAGGCGAGAGTCTCAAAAGCAGAGTTCGAATCAGTTTACTGAAATTTAAACTCTCGAGGCCGTGCTACAGATCCTCATATTGTTGAAGAAAGAAATATGCTCAAACATAAAAGACAAGCTTAGCTGTCTTAATGAACGTGGCGTTATCATTAAATATTGAAAATCCCTCAGCTATTCGAGTAGAACCAAACACAACAACAACCAGGATTGGTCAACCTGTACAAATCAACAATACTGGAAAATGATCCTAAGTGTGTATGCTTCGGAGAGACGGTTTATGCACGCAGGTAGCTTTGACAGATGAACTTACAGCAATCACGACGGCCTGCTATGTTTCCAAAGGGACAAATGAATCCGTTTGATAATATTTTTTTATTCTATCCACATTCACTGGGTAGGAGAAATCGCATGCTCTGACCGAATTGGCTACTCGACTACAAAGATATCAGCTCATATCCCGTGAGTGGAGAAAAACAAAATGGCGGCGCGTGTCGCTGAACCAACCGAGGACGAAATAAAAACTCTACTCGAAAACAAAACCGCAAAAAAAATACAAAAAGCAACAAAATATGGAACGAAAGTATTTCATGGTAAGAACATACC
>JAOEHJ010000019.1:35128629-35145289 GCA_025447855.1 Potamarius usumacintae | reverse complement strand
GTGTACCCCGCCTTTCGCCCGTAGTCAGCTGGGATAGGCTCCAGCTTGCCTGCGACCCTGCAGAACAGGATAAAGCGACTAGAGATGATGAGATGAGATCGCAGATTCTAGGTTTTGTTTCAATATTGTTTAAACAGGTTATAAAAATTCAACTGAGCTGCTAATTTTTTTTTTTTTTCTGTCTTAGGATCTGTTACCAGCAGGACAGGAACACCATCTCCAAGCGAGAGCCACCATCGGCCCACAAAGCCGTGCTCCGTTCCTGACACCTGCACGGACGCTGAGCTCACAAAAACTCTCTTACCCAACGGCCACGCACACACGAGTGAGACCGCCCCCCTCAGGCGGGCGAGTGACTAGCACCTCGTGGAATACCAAGCGAAGACTGTCGTATTGCTATTTTTGTATCCTGTTTGCACTGTGAACTGCTACCTCACACCGAGGGGCGCACGTGGAGCTCGTCCTGCGTCTGATCGCGGAGTCTAGGCGTCCGGGTTTGAAGGCGAAGCTTGAACGGGGGACCGTTCGCGTCCCAGTCCGAGCGTTACACCTGTACATAGTGTTTAAATCCTCCTCAGGGAGGCTTCGTTCACACCGCTGCAAAAAAGGGAAAAAAAAAAAAATCGTGACTTGCATTTGAAGCATGTTAATGTAGGGAATATTGTATGATACAACAGAGTGCTATAATGTTGGACTTTAAATTGTACATAAGAGTTTTCATATATATCTATATTATTATTCTATAACTTTTACAGAAGAGTATTTGAATCTATTCTGTGCATGGTCCGATCAGAGTGATGCTATTTTTCCTCTTTTTATAATCCTCCCAGCCCTGGTGCCTTACAGCATGAACAAAGAATCTGCGAGTCTGTCGTCTGTCTCTCAGGCCGAGACTCCTCGTTCGTGAAACGGAAAGTTTTCCTGCACTTGAAATTGAGAGAAACATCATCGTCTCCAGCTACCAAGAACCTAACGGTTCATATTTGCTGGTCTTGATTCAAACTCTTTAGGCCCGGTATGGTACAATACAATCGAGGGTTGGTGAAGAAACGCAAATCAGCACTTTGGTAGGAATAACAGGGAGATCGAACGCCATTCTCAAGATTTAAACGTGTAGGAAGGTTGAAATTTTCAGACTTTTTCTTTTCGATAAATCCTGAACTCAAACAGAAATCCGTAAGCAGCCAATTTCACAGGTGAGACCGACGAACTGTGGAGGTTGAAAGCGTGATTTTCGTCATTTTTACAGCCTTAAATCTGAAAAAAGAAGAAAAGCAAAGGGAAAAAAAAAAAAAAGGTTCAGCTCTTCCATGTGCAAAATGGTACCAAATGCTAGTCCAGCAGTTTCCCAGTGGTACACAAATTGTACTATTCTGGGTTTTTTTTAAATCAAGGAAAGCAATGTGAATGAAGACCTCAGAAGAAAAAAGTCAATTTATGAAACGTGCTAACAAAGCATTGTTAGAAATTTCTTAGCGTATAATAAAAGGGATAAAGACAAAGACTTAGAGAAGAAAAGGGCATCATTATCTGTGCTGTCTCGTGTTCAGGAGTTTTTAATGTCCACACACAGGGAATGGCCAGTATCTTCAGTCAACACCATTAGCTCACGCTACATCAACGTTACTAAACGCCTCATTAGCTAACATTAACACTAGCCTCAAAAACAAATAATAGGTCCTAAGCAAATAACTCAAACCTGCCAGGCTTTTTCAGCTGATACATTTTCTTTCTTTTGTTTTTCCACAGAAACCAAACTGATGGAATAATTTTTATATCTGTTTTTTTTTTTTTTCCTCCTGTACGAGTTAGTTCGCTATCTATCGGTCACTCTGTTACCCAACTAACTGGTTTACCAAGCTAGATTTTAGCTAACCAGCTAACTCGGAATGAAGAGAAAAGATCTCTGCTTCGTGTTGTTCTCGGAAACATGAAAAGGTTTGACCCGATCGTTTCCAACGGCTCGCGTGGTGTAGCAGACTTCACCTTCCTGTCAGATTAATTTATTGAAAAGAAAAGAACTCGTACGGCTGTACATTTGCAATGCTGAAAATGTTGCCGTGTGGCAAGTTGACATGTCTATTAAAATCACATTCTTGCTCTTTGACTTTTGTTGTCTGAATTTAGTCGTGAAATTCACGAAAAAAAAAGCAGCATATTAAATGGAAATGTGGGAAAGGGTGCAATTATTTTATCAATTGTTTATAGATGAGTTAAAAAAAAAAAAAAAACATCTGGGAAGGGTGCTGTGACAGGAAAATAATTAACAGTGTAATGTGATGAATCAGTTACTGTCAACACCCAGAAGTTGATGATCTTCCAATATACCGTATACCATTCAAAAAAGGCACGATGTCTTTTTTTTTTTCTCTTCAAGAAGTTACTCAGAAAATTAAAACGCAGATTTGCGTTTCTCGATGTACACGTCGCCTATTGTCAAGATTATTCCAAAGCATGGTCTCTTGTATCACCTTTATGCCGACGATTCCCAGCTTTGTGTCTTTCAAGACCGAATCTCAGGAAGATCTCCGCATAGTTAAGACCAAAGTGGAGCAATGTGTCAACGATATTGATGCTTGGATGGTTTCCAATGGACTAAAGCTCAATCAAGACAAGTCTGAGCTTCTCGTCATCAGTTCTAAGTTTCGCTCGATGCCAACTCGAGACTGTCTGAAAATTGTTGAGGTTATAAAGCCTGTCCAGTGTACCCGTAAATTACCGTAGGGGTAATTTTTGATAATACTCTATAAATGAACGTTACTAATGTCTATACGTCTGCTCAGTATCATCTTAGAAATGTCTCTAATTCTTAACTCCACTGAAATATATTCGTACATGCTTTTGTAAGTTCTAAACTGGATAACTGTAATTCGCTACTTCATGGTCTGCCTGATTATCAACTTCGGAAGTCACAACTAATACAGAACACTGCTGCTCGAATAGTTACTTTAACTAGAAAATATGATCACATTACTACTTCTACTCTACTAGAGCTACATTGGCTCCCTATTAAACTCTAGAATTGTTTTCAAGATATTATTAGTATACAAGGGACTTAATGGTATTGCTCCATTTTATATAACTGAGCTTTTACATTTTAGAAATTATTCGCGTTCCTTAAGAGCAGCATCAGTGCATTATCTGCAAGTGCCTAGATCACACATGACAACATCTGGCGACCGTGCTTTCTCCATTGCTGGTCCAAGGTTATGGAACCAACTGCCGCTTAAGCTTTGGCAAATTGAGGATGTAAATAGTTGCTCTGAAGACTCACCTTTGTGAATTAAGCGTATAATATATAGAAACTATTAATAATATTTTAAATCTTATATTTTTAATTCCCATTGTGTCATATGCAAGTTTGTTTTTAATAGATTGCTTAGTTTAGAAGTTGTATAGCTTTTTTATTTTTTTTTCTCAGTAGTTCATTTGGAAGAATTATTTTAGTATTGTTAAGCGCTTAGAACAATTAGTGATTTAGCGGTATATAAATAAACGTATTATTGTCATGTTACAGAGAAACCACCAAGTAGAACATCGTCGTGGTGGAAAAACTTACCTCGGACAGTCAAAGTGCCGACCTTCTTTCAGACTCTTTCCAATAATGCGAAGTAAACGCGTTCTTTGTGAGAGAACTTTCCTCTGCAAGTTCTTACAATAGAAACGATGACAATTTTGAGTTGGCGCATAAATATAATACAACACAACATAACCTGTGACTTACCTCGGAACTGAAGTCCACTCAGAGCTGCTGTTATGGAAAATTACCTTCCAGAAAACACCTTCTGACCAATCAGAATCGAGAATTCAGCAGTGATGTATCATCATCATCATCCAACATCGTGTATTAAGCATTCGGCTATTATTAGCACTAAAGAAATATTTGATTAAGCCACTTCGCAGTCGTCGAGTGCAGGTACACTTTATATCGCACGGCCGAATCGCAGCCGTGCCGATATTCAGTCTAACCGGGCAACGTAGAGTACGATATTTCTTTTATGCAACATTTCTACAAACAAGAAATGAATATCCAGTAACCGACATTTCAGACGCAATAAATCCAATTATTATGCACCCAGGACACTTTTTCGATGGAATAAAAACGTGTTCTAGAGCACGCAATATTGTTAGCATACGTGTATTACGTCACTCTACCCAACGGAGAATGAGCATCGAATATGGTTTACGATATCGCACGGTTGTCTAGACAACATGTCATGCGTCGGAGACGTAAAAGTTCCGTGTTAGCAAGCGAGCGACTGAGAATTTTCAAAGAGAAAGACGCGTTGAACACCCAAAAGGAATAATCATAATGGCTTTTTTTTTTTGTGGTCTATCAGATATATTCCACTCAGCTACTCGTCTTTGATTCGTTCAGCATCATGCTAGCTGAATGGAATATATCTGATAGACCACGAAACAAAGCCAGCCAATATTATTTAAGTGTTTCGTTTGTTTTTGCTCGGTTAACGGAAACTGATCTTAAAAAAGCTACGCTAACTTTTTTGTAGCTGGCGCATGATTTGTATATTCCTATTCAAGGCGCTTCTGATGAAATTGGCGTCCGTTCTTTGCCTTCATCTGCCAAACTTTCAGTTCTCTATGTGAAGTCAAAAGTTTTTTCATGAATAACGTATCATCATTTGTCATGTCCAATGATGATGTCATTCGGCCAATCAAATTCGTGGACCAGAACTAATTGATGAATAAAACATCATGCAAAGCACTTCAGGAGACATTTTAGGAAAACTACGGCATAACGCACTCGGTTGATGATGTTCAGGAAGTGGCGCGGACGATTCCGGTTTTTAAATTTTTTTTAAAATTATACAACCATGAAAAAATTGCGAGAGAGCTAGCCAGAGACACGCGGGTAAAGTTTAAGACCGGGACTAAACACAGTCTTTGGCATAATCTTGAAATGACCACGAAAGGCAGTTTAATCCCAGAAGTTAAGATGTCCTCATGACTAAAGGGCAAGCCAAGGTTCTTCAGGTTCAACTGCTCAGCTCGTTGCTTGGGGACATTTCTGCAAAGTCGTTGCGCTCTTAACTGAGCAAACATTCAGCATGAGCTTAGTTCCGTTGCAATGAGAACATTTGCTCTCTATCAGGATTTAACATTAGTCAATGTTTAAACTGAACTAATGTGCATATACATACAGTTCACTTGTTTTGTTTGCCAGAAAGAGCTATGATCAAACAAGTAATGCTACTAAAGTCTGCCATGGCTGTTGATAATTCAGGTCAGCAAATGTTTGCATTATTATCAGTTTTTCCTATTTATTTTGTACGCTCGAGTTGTTTTTAATATGAACGCACTTACCATTACCATGTTGGAACAGTTTTCACATGGAGCACGGTCCAGCATGCAGCTCTAAAAGGTACAATACTGTTCAGATAGGGAATAAATCCACTGCTCTGAGGATTTCATCGGATAAAAATATAATATTCCATATTATATTACATTACATTACATTACAACACGGCTCGCTTTGATTAAATTCTACTCCGACATTCACACCTGTGGACTTACCCACCTATCAGTTTCTCTTCTTGGGTTCCTGTTGGTCGTGGTGTTCTACCACACAAAGCGATCAAAATGCCCTCAAGCTGCAGCATGCTAACCATATTTTTTTTTGACTGATACGGTCATAAATCCCTCCTTGAAATCTTTATGTTCACTGCTAATAAGGAAACAAGCAAGTCTCGACTCAGGACTTGGACTCCGCTGTAGACCAGTTATTCCGAAACACGGCCTGAGTTATGGTTAGTTTGTTTTCCAGCAAATTTATTTTACGAGAGTGTTTGGGTTCAATAAAGTGCACTCAAACAGCAAACTATTCTTCAGGACTAGAGGTTCAAATTCAACTCTGTTACATCAGGACGTTGGTGCTCGCTCCGGTCCAAATGCTCAACGTGTGTCCCGTTTGTGCTCTTACTCGCATGTAGATCATTTTGGAAAATGGCCCGGATACAAATATAAATACGAGGATCTTCATACTCCAAACTTTCTGATGGTCCCTACAAGTCAGGTCTAAGGTGTTGTAGATCTAATATTGAAATAATTGTGTGATGAAATGAAGCGTAAACTGTGATCTAACTGTGATGTTTTGGTTAAAGGTCAAGAAACAGGTTCAAGTTAAATTCTCGAGAAAATCCAAGTATGAAATAAGGATGAGAGAGATGAAAAACATTTGAGACGGTTGATTTTATTGGGAAGAAAATCCAGGATGATCTGGATCACCATAAGATACTCACACTATCGAATACCAACTGGACGACAAAGCTCAGCTTATAGTCTTCCAGCTTCACCAAACAAGTGCACTTACTTTTCATAAAGCGTTCATTTTGAGTAACATTACAGTCTCATAGGCAATAAACACATCTGGAAATACCGATATTTAGGAATCTGATGGAAAAATTATTTTTTTTTTTTACTTAATTACCAATAAATGAGTAAACTGAACCCCCAAAAATTGCTCAAAACATTTACTTTGGCTTCCGTCAAGTTGCATTTAAATGCTGATGGAAGCCATGAAATATCAATTATTCCCAGACATCCAGCAAAGTCTGACATTCATACTGTAAGTGGGAAAAACGTAGAATTCTGGATGATAAACAAGTTTAGAAAATGGATAACCCAGCACTGGTGTGAATTCTCACAGATAGTAGAATCTCGTTAACGTTTAATAAGCTGCTAAACATTCAACAGTAGTACAAAGTGAAGAAGTCATGAAGACTCTTTTCCATGATGCAATATCAAGACATGTTGTAAATTAGGATCTTCACTTGATTACATTCTTTTTTTTTTTTTTTTTTAAAGATTCATCCAGATAGGAGCTCTCATCTTAAACAATTGTTTTCTTACACAAACCTTAACTTGAAGAACAAAGCTCACAAGAGCTGGTTTACACTCCAACTCAAATCCAAAACACGACTGAATAGGAACTCGGATTCTGCACCCTGTTCACGATATCGTGCACCAATTTCGAGAGTTCCCATTTTGTCGTCATGTGTAAAAGCATGGTGTTGATATCCCATAATGCACTGGAAAATGCTGGCGTTAAAACAGTGTAAATTACTAGATGCTTTGATGTTTGGAAAGAAAAGGAAGCAGGGTACAGTTATACTGCAGTCATAGTGTACATTTAAAAGCGGGAAAAATATATATTTCTGATAAAACTCTAATAATTCTTAACATGTGCAGCACCAGCACACTTCCAGCCAAACATGATCATGGCAGCAGTGCTGTCTGAAATACAACCACTGGGTCAAATACCTGAAAGTTGATTCTTGATAGTCAGGAACGTAAATTCCAGGGTACCACGATCCGTTGGCAAGTCCTCAAGTGCCAGCGCTCCTGGACAAGACCTTTAAGCTGGTCGAATGGCTGCTTCAGGTTTAAGAACAGATTTATGGCCGACATGAGGGTCAACAGTCCTATAGGAGCATGCGGCGCACTTTCTCGTAGGCTCCGAGGAAGATGAAACCGCCCACGCTGATGAAGGTCATCCTGGGGATGCTACCGGCGAAGAGTCTGTGGAGGAGTTGAAAAGGAAAGATGAAAGTCGACGCCATGATACAATTACATAGATCTTCAAGAGGTCAAGAAGTGTGGAACATTCATTTATTCATTCCATAACCGTTTTACTCCGGTTGGGTCGGGGTAGATCCGGATCCTATCGCAGGAACACTTGGCGTGAGGAGGGAACGCACCCAGTCAATTGCACGGCACCATGCGCGCACACATATGCCCACCTAGATGCCAGTGCATCTATCAACCAGCATGCTTTTGGGAAGTAGGAGGAAACCAAGGAACCCAGAAGAAACCCACAAGGGGAAAGGTGCAAAACTCAACACAAGTCAAAATCGAGCTGTGACCCTGCAACTTTGAGGCAATCAAAACTACCCCCCTGTACCAGACTTAATCATTTCAAGACAAGAATTCCTCTTGGGTCAGAGGAAGTCAGTTAGTTACTCATTTCTTGACCATGATAACATGAATGGACTTGCTCCTTGCACATCTGATACGTTTTACCAGAGATCTTTGCAAGCAAAATTTGCAGTGGCCAATGGTTGATTTTGTTTTTTGGAAGCTCAAGGGTCGATCAGGGAGGAATGTGCACCGTTGATTTTTGGAGGATGCAGCAGGCCATGAAAGTGCGTCCGTCTCCCCTCGGGGCTCTTTTCCACGCAGCTGCTTTCGGTATTAGCACCGGCCCTCAGGGCCTCTCCACATGACGAATAGCCGGATGACATTCACACACGTCCCTCAAGCATCCAGCCGCCCCCACCTCTCTCTCTCTCTCTCACATCATCCTCGGTCTTCCCACCTGTCTCTCTTTATCTTTGTATATTTAACCCTTTTCAGATCTTTTCCACAGATCTTTTCAACTCTCATCCAAAAGCTTGACTGAAAATCTGTGCTCTGGGCCCAAGAGTTGGCAACACACACCTGTTGGGGATGAGCAAGGTCAAAAAGCAGAATACGAGGCAGTTTATGAGCCTCGATTTAGAACAAGGGTCACGAGTGACCCTGGTGCGACCACTAACACATCAGTTTTGTCGACTGCAAAACTGTACAAGGTGCCAAGCACGGCAGCCATCTCTCAGCTATTCCAGCCATTTGCAGAATCTCACATGCGTCTATCAGGACCATGTGTTTGCAGCCCTTCAATGTGCTTGGGTTGGCTTATTAGCAAACAAGATCATCTTGGAATAAATGAGCAAGGGGGTAGATGTGTAGGCGCGACAAGCTGAGTCAGAGATGACTTGCCTTTTGAGTCCGTGGTGGTAAAATGGAAACGATAAAAGCCCTCTGGAAACTTAATCTCAAAACTAATACCACCAGGTCAGATAGCAAACGAAAACGTCCTGCCAAGCGGAAAGATGCGGATTCCAAGTCGCTCACAACGACAGCAAAAAAAAAAAAAACCTTGACTCAATCCTTATGTCAAGTGAAAGACCACATCATGCAGGATTTTTCGGGAACATATGACCAGCCGGCCGAACTGAGGAAATCTTATAATGTATAATTCTCCTTTAATTATTATTAGCCATGCCCTTTTGCTTAGTTTCTGTGCTCCTTGGCAGTAGGTCATGTGAGTCAGAGTTCTCAGCTTTCACATTTCCTGCACCTGTTCACTGATTCAAACCAACGTCATCACATCCAGTTATGAGCTGGCATATCTAATCAGGACCTGTATTAATGTCTCAAACTATTCAGCATTTCCCACAGAGGCTTGGACCTGATCTGAGCCATGACTCAGGCTTGAGATAAGAGGACTTCAGACACTACTGTCAGAAACGAAGCTCCCAGCTGAAGGTTCTCCTCGGCTCTGATGGAACATGGACATTTGTACTTTCGAGAAAAGAAGCACAAAGTCGGTCTCGGATTCTCACAAGTCAAGGGACCAAACAGTTTTTCCTCGTCATTGGGGTCATACCATCAAGGGTACATCTTCTATTCCTTTTGTGTGCATAATTCATCTATAATACAGTCTACTTTTAAAAATAATTGAAGGTACATAATTAAGGACTGCAGGCGTACCTTTGATCCTTTACACTTTAGTCATCTTCCCAGGTAAAAGATAGATACCAAAAGGTAGAAAAGATTGATACGCTTGACAGTCCGACAGTGGCAACATGTGATACCTTTATTTCTGCGTGGACACGGTTAATCGCGGAACCCCACACTTAGGAGAATATGGTCATGCATCGACCTGACTTTGATAGCTTTTGCGACATGCGTCCGAATGATGTACGTGTACCACCACAGGGAACCCGATCGTAAATGCAAGGCAACGTATCTCAAACACTTGACCACCGGACAACGAAATTTGTATCTTTATTTACCCAAGATAGATGGGTTTTATAAAATCCAGCGCTTATTTTTAATTGCTTTTCAAAACATCACCACATCGGATTATTTACTAACAAACACATTTGACGGAAAATATTGCTGAAAAAAAACTACTGTTCCCCCCCCCCATAGCAGGCAATGCATCTTTGCATCGTATGCTTTTTTTTTTTTACCTGAACAATTTCTTACTCCGTACATTCGTGTCAACATAATTCTTGTACAGTTCAACAGCAATTCTAAGCATCTTTCCTTCGTTTGAGATAATCTTGATCGAGATCGATTAGTTCTTATGTGCGATAACATTCGAGCGTAACTGTATCATAATGACGTAAAGTGAAAGCGCTGGTTCACTGCTGTCCACCAGGCATCCAGCAGAATCACACCAGAATAAATGTCGTGGTGGTGTTTCTGGTGCATGGCATGTGGCATCAAAGAAAGGATTAAATATGTATTCATAACTGCGATGCGTATCTCGTTATTGGAGTCACCATCACAAGGCAACGCAGCAATTTATTGACAGGAAATACACAAGATGACAATTCAGTGGTTCATATACTAGATTATCCATCTAGGACACTTTTTCGATGGAAATAAAAACGTGTTCTATTCCCTTCTAGCGGCTTTCATTCATTTGGTTTGATAGCATGCAATATTGTTAGCATATCGCTTATCCGATGTACACTCTAGCCAATGGAGAATGAGTGTTGAATATGGTTTACGATATTGCATGGTTGTCAAGACAACACGACATCGCATGTCGGAGACGTAAAACTTCCGCGCTAGCGATTGAGCGACTGTGACCATTTGTAAACGAACATGGCCGCCAGGTTTGCTTCGTTAAATACTGAAGATTTTGAGAGAATTCTGAAAGAGAAAGACGAGTTGAACATCCGAAAGGACCGTGTATGTATAATAATAATAATAATGGTTGGCTTTTTTTCGTGGTGTCTGTCTGTCTGTGAAGGTTCTCAGTCATCCAGGTCATCATAAACCATTGGTGCTAAAGAAGGCAACTGGTGTTGCTTGAAATCCTTGAAGACGTTTCACCTCTCATCCGAAAGGCTTCTTCAGTTCTGTCTGACTAGTCGGGAGTTCCAGGTATTTATCCTCTAGTGGACCAAAAGCAACCTGAAGGAGAGTCGTTGAGGTCACATGGATCGAGCTGAATAATTCTAATGAGCTCCCTTTTCTTAATATTTTTTCACAATATGTTGCCTGTAATATAACAAATCCTTTGAATTAAAGCTGGCACTACTGTCAGAGTCCTGCTTTTATAGAAAATTAATCAACACAATCAGATTCAAGAATTAAACAGCATCGTGGTGTAAATATTGCGAGCCCTCTGTTAGTGTAATATAACTCGCATATGCTGTTGTGTTTTCAATTGTGATTTTGTCATGGTCCTTTTCCCATGTGCTGCTTCTGGTATTTTCCTGAACGCTGTATATTCACGTATAAGTTACGAAGTCTATGCAACTTACTGTCCGTAAAACTCAAGCGTTTTGTTGTTGTTCTTTTGTTTTTTAGTCATTTTAGCTAATATGTAAAAGTAGACTAGTCAAAGAATAATAATAATAATAAATAATAATAATCAGTTGAATTTATATTGCGCCTTTGTCATACCCAAGGTCGCTTTACAATTCGAAGAAGAAAATATAAAAGTCCACCAAAAGAAGGTCAGGATGTCATTCCAATGGTGTAGCTGCCACAGTCCCACCAGGCGCACGAAAATAAATCCCACAACACCTGCACAGCTGCCGGGCAACATCGCTCGGAATACCGCGCCATGGATCCACAAAGCGAGCACAGAAGCACCGCCACGCAGAGCGCTGGTATGTCCCAAACCACCTGCATAGCCACTGCGACGCCACCGGGCAACATCACTTGGAACACAAAAGCACCGCTGCACAGAGTGCTGGACAACCCCGATGTTAAAAGAGCAATGAGCTCACTGCAGTCCACAGCCAGGATCGCAGGCATCACCCACGACGAACCAAGGCCTGGAGGGAACCGACGCCCAAAACTGGGCGGACAAAACACTCAAACAAACATCAAACTACACAAACACAAAAAAGAAAAACAAAAGGAAAATAAAATAAAAGAAAAAGCATTTACAATAGCATTTGGTCAGTCAGTTGTTTTTTTTTTAAACTCAATTGTCTTATATCTTCACTGTTTATCCCTTTAATCTGTATTTCCCCTGCTACGCATCTCTGTGCAATTTTCACTTTCCTCCAACTCTCACTCCATTTCTGCTTCGTCTCGTATCTCTACTGTCCATCCCTCCCCTATCTCTTCTAATCTCGGCTCCGTTCGTGCTGTTATCTCATCCTCTCTCGCTCTCTTTCTCCTTCCCTGCTCTGCACTCTTTATCCCTCTCTCCCTCACTCATCCTCTCAAGGTCTGGCTCTGTGTTATCCCAGGGATCAATAGTGCTGTGATTATTATTCTGGCTCTACAGCCCACACAGAGCCTCATTTCATTCCATCGCCCATCTGCTTCATATGATTCACTGCACCAGCCCTGCCTCACTAAGTGGCGCACACCACAGCATCACACTATAACGGGGTGAAACCGTGACTGTATAGGGAAATTAGAGATGCGCTGATAATCGGTTACACAATGCATCACAGTATTCAACGTTGACGGTGCATTCCGTACTCTGAAGATAAAGGCGGTCACAAATTAGATGCCATATTGCTTGTAGTCTTCGCTGCAAATGCATTACTGTTATTATTTTGCCAATAAGATACGCGTTCCATGAAAGTCACTCAGTCAAACTGAGGAACATTCCTAAATAAGTTGATATGATTGTCTGTGTGTGTTAATAAATTTCCAGAAGTTTATAAATTCTGATTATTAAAACTTGCGAATGAAAATAGCACTACTGAACAGACACTATCTAAAAAAAAGTCCAGCATTTCCTCAAAAGTCTGTTACATTTGGATCTAATTTTATGCAAAAGAGGTAATTTGATTGACATGACCGATGCCCAACCACAGACCTTTTCCTGTAGCCCATCAGATGATCTCCTTTAAGTCCTGGTCACACTACAGCTCGCGATAGGTTTGCGAATACTTGCCGATGAAAAATTGGTAGCATCGCAACCAATTGTGTGACACATGGTGATTATTCTCCGAGCTTCACGAGTTGTTTTTTTGTTGCGTCTGCGCCTCGTGAAGGGCCAAAAACGTCGCGAAAAATTCAAATGCACGCATTGAAATTTGGTGGCGATGTTTTCGTCGGCAAACTAAGCAGGGAATACTTGCAGGTGTGTTTGGGAATACTTCCTGAAGCTCGCGGAACCTTCGTTGAGCCTGTTGAGATGTATTTGTCTCGAATCCATGTCCCCGATGTTCACAGGAGCCTCATTAACACAGTAGCTCGGCATAGCTTAACCCTCGCTGAAACTTAAAAAGTGCCTTTACATTCAGGGATCCTTCCGAGCGCGTTGTGCATGTGCTTGGAACCCAATCATTATGGGAAACACCTGATGCTGATTTGAGATCAATCAGCACATGCATATAAGGACGCTGTTTTCATCGAGTATTCTGTCGGGTATGCAGGAAGAAAACAGAAAGCAGTCATAAAGCAGAGTATTTAATCATAGTTATCAACAAGGCTAGAAAGAAATGTGACCGTGATAATTATAATACTTCGCAAAGCCTCTGTGAAAACAGCGTCCTTATATGCGTGTGCTGATTGTGCTCAAATCAGCATCAGGTGTTTCCCGTAACGACTGGGTTGTGTGAGCGAGCATGACCGCTCAAGCGTGCGAAGACGTGACAGTCAAGTGTTCACCTGCTGTGTGACTACAACGTTTAGCTCGCCTGTATATCGCCATGCATCGTCACCAAAATGCCTCATTTTCATTGATAACCCATCGCAAAGCATCACAAGCTGTAGTGTGACCATAGCTTTACTCATCACAACTACTTGAAAAAAAAAATCCTTAATAACTTTTAAAGACAGGGTTTGAAGGACATTTTTACTCCAGTGAGTATTTCACGTTCCAAAAAGCTCATTGTGTTGCAGCATTCAAACCGTTGCATGAATGTGTGGCGAGCCAGTCAAGCTTGCAACCTTTAAGATCCTAAAGCTTGTGGCCAGAAAAGTGTAAAAATTCTTCTACCACTTACTTCAGGAATGTTTGGTCAATAAACACAGCAAAGGTATGTCCAATTTCACTGGAAGAAGCAATATGTTTGACTTGGCAAATCCCCAACCACAGACCTTCTCCTGAAGTGCATCAGATTCTTTACTCAACACAACAGCTTCAAATAAAACCCTTAACTCTTTAATAAAGACGGGATTCTGTGAATGTTATTATTTCATCCTTTAAAAAAAGCTCATTGTGTTGCAGTCTTCAAACCGCTGCATGGAAGTGTAGCGAGCCAGTCAGATTCGCTTAAGATTCTGAATCTTCTGGCCAGAAAAGTGTGCACAGTGATCTTACTCTATATCCTGTGGGCAGAATGTGACGTTGACACTATTAACTGGCTAAGTATATAGAGGAGTGCTCTTTCATAACATATGGGGGTGGGTGGGTCGGTGGGTGTACATACTGGTTTACCTCTGTCCGTATCTCCGTCCGTCTGAAACACCCTTTTTCTCAGCAACCGCAAATCATAGCCACTTGGTACCAAACTTCAGCTTGGGGTTCTATACCGTGTATACCGTTTTCAGGTCTGTTGCGCATCAACTTCCTGTTTATGGACTGAATGTGTTTACGAAACATATAGCGTAGATTTACAAAATTTTCGTAACACTTTTTTCAGCAACTACAAATCACAACTGCTTGATATTTGGTACTGAGCTTCAGCTTAGGGTTCTATACTGTTTTCAGGTTTATCTCTCATCAACTTCCTGTTTATCGACTGTATTTACGAAACATATCGGGTGGATTTTGACACTATTTCAAGAAGCAAAATGCTATTTCAAAATGACAGTTTACCAGGATGCTATTTGAAACACCTGGGGAGAACACTGCTCTTTGCTTACTTGTAAATTAATTAATTGTTAATTATTTGTTGAAGTCAACATTCATAATAAGTGTCCTATTCCTTCAATTGCTTGCATTCTGTTATAAGCGAGAGCGAGGGGATACGTAAGCGAGCAGTCGCTCACAGTTGATCTTGTTTGTTTTTTGCACCATTCTGGGTCGAGACTGTTGTGTGTGAAAACCCCAGGAGATCAGCAGGTTCTGAAATGCTCAAACCAACACCTCAGTGAAAGAAAGTCACACTTTGAGATCACAATTTTTCCCATTCTGATGTTTGAACATTGTGGACATTAACTGAAGCTCTTGATTTGTATCTACATGATTTTATGCACTGTGCTGCTGTCAAGGGATTGGCTGATTAGAGAACTGCATAAAATAGACAGCAGGTGGATGGGCGTTCCTCATAAAGTGGCCAGTGAGTGTATATCGAACACTTACATTATATACAGTAAATCTCACTCTGCTGCTTATGTATCAAGGCAACATCTTAGAACACAGGACCTCAGACATTAAGCAGTGTTTACTGAGCCAATATACAAAACGTAGATGCTTGCATTCTTCTGCAGAGGCCTTCAGTGAGCTGATGATTGTTTTCACTGCTCATCTGCTAAAGCAACAGCCTTATTTTTACTTGCCTCAGCCTGCCAAGTGCCCATTAAGATATTGAAATACCTCTTGGTGAACGTACAGGGTGATTTGTAGCTTGGAGGGAGGGAGGAAAGAAGCAGTAAAAGGAGGAGGACAGCAGAAGTACTCCTGAATTAGAAGCAAATGAAAAGATAAATGATTTTTAAAGATAATTCACTGAGAGCAAAGAAAACAAATTCTTCAAAGTTATGAATGGTTTTTAATGGATTTCACTGACATAAGATGCACTACAGGTTATATGGAAATGTTCATTCATGTGAGCAATGTCAATAGCTGAACAATGAAACTGAGCAATGCCTTATAAGGTCTCACTGATGGCATAATATGAATGATACGGGGCAAACTATTCTAAATATAAAAACACAACACACAGAGGCAGATAAGCTACTCCATTTGTGCTTTCAACATTTTTTAAGTGGTTTCGATCCATAATGCTCTATTGCTCTACTGGCTTCATGCCATATTTCCTCCAAATCCTTTGTTCAAACTGAAAAAACACAGATTTTACAGTTCTGTCCTCTGTTCTTTTGTGCAATAATAGCTGTGTTTCCATTAAAGGTAGACTGCCTTTCAGATTTTTCAAGTGTAAGTCATAAAAATAAATTTCTCTGGACACCCAATTATTTTTGTTTGATGGACTGAAAGCTACTGAATTCGAATCACAGACTTCAAATTTTATTATTATTATTATTATTATTATTATTATTATTATTATTATTATTATTTTAAACAGACCAATGAATGAATTTAGGGCCACATGGCCCTAAATTCTCTGCTATTTTTTCCTGCTTCACCATGACACAATACAAGATACTACATCATGCATCATGTGGTGGGCTTTCCCCGTTCATGCAAGGCATTGCGGGATACAAATTTGAAACAGGAAAGAAAAATGGAGGATGCGAATGAAACTGGAAAGACCAACTACAATAACAGAAAACGAGAAGAAAGGATGTTATGTTGTGAAGGAAAGGAAACGCAGGACCAAACTAATAAATATCGGCGGTCGGCGAGCACCTCGGTGTGATCAGCTGTTTGTTTAGCGACAGAATGATGTAACTGTCAGTGTACGGTCAAGGTAAACCTGTAGATGGCAGTAATGCAACACTGTGGATGCCAGCTGCTGTAAAACCCAAAAGAAGAAGA
>JAOEHJ010000019.1:34897490-34907598 GCA_025447855.1 Potamarius usumacintae | reverse complement strand
ATATTTTTTTCCCCTCAAATATTGACTCCTCGTTAACTTAAAAAGTCACTGTAATTGTCTGGTTACTTCTTCAGTGATTGTTTCTTTTAATTATTTTAAGCTCAGTAAGTGAAACAAGTATAAAGTCTTTGTTCAGATTGAGAAAATTTGTTCTTCATATCCGAGCTATACAACAGTTGTTCTTTAATAATCTTTAAAGGTCGCATAACTGTTTCGTCTCACTGTGGAAAGAAAGTTCAGAAATAAAAAGTTGTAACTGCTCCAGTAAATAAATTTAACTTGTGCTTCATCATTTTGGACCTCTCGCTCGCTCCCTCTTTCTCTTTCTCTCTCTCACACACATTCCTCGCTTTAAATCCTACTCCCAATTTAATTTGCAAGTGAAAAGCAGCCAGAAAAACTTCTTCAGCCTGAGAGTTCACATCTCTCTGGCACAAGAGCTTTCGAGAACAAAAGAGGAAGAATGTGGCTTTAAATACCACCCTGTTCATCTCCTCGCCTTGTGCTGGAAAGGTCGTGGGTCACAACTCAATGGGGGGGAGTTCCACTGCATCCGATTGTGAACCGTCCCCCCCTCCCCGGTTTCATGAACTGACCTCGGATCAGTGCTTAAACCCTAAAATGGTTTCACACCTACACATCGTCCGTTATTTATCTTCCCTAAGTGTTGCCTGCATTCGCACTGACGCTGACACGCAATCGGAGACAAAACGGGACACATTTGCGTCTTGGGATGCTTGACACGATCGGTAGCAGGGTCTTAAAGAAAAAAGCATCCTGACAATAGTGTTGCTAATGTTAGAAATGCTAAGTGGAGTTTGATTTCAGGAAGTTTATTTATGGTTCAGCTCTTTTTTTTTTTTTTTTTTGGATTAGTTATTATACCTTTTTATTATCCCACAGCACTGAATTCTTGATAATTATTCCTTGTTATTTGAACAATATTGCATGCAGGTTAAAAGTTTTCCAGCCTAAAGCAACTCCGTCCCAAAGTGAGCTCCACGTTCAGAGCCAGCTCTGCGCCGTGAGAACAGATGAATCATAATTCAGACCCCAAAAATAGCAGGCCAGGCAGAAGCCGGGGGATACGCCGCACTCGGGTAGCTACCTGCGGCCTAGTTTCTCCTGGGTGCAGCTCGGATTATGTTCGAAGACAGACGGAGGAAGTGAACTGTGTGTGTCTCAGCAGTCAGTACTTAGTACGTAGTGCATCAGTGTTATTTCGCGCAATTAAATTAGTCAATTTCGAAGTAGAATTTAAACCACACGCTGTACATCAGGATGTGTTTGATGTACCTTGAAAAGGATGCATTACAGATGGGAATATGCGTATGCACATCCAAACACAACACGAGTATGTTATATATCCTCGTAAGACCTTATTTCCATTCAAACACACGGCTAGAAAAAAGGTGCCCAAAGGGTTCTTTGGTTTGTTTCTCTTGGAGAACCTCAAGGAGTTTTTTTCCCCTTTCAAAGACTGTTCTTGATAAAAACTAGAACCTTTAACCGTTGTGGAATCCAGCGTAGACAGAATTATCAAGTACGTGAGCACCATCGCACTTCTCAGAGTGATGAGTAAGGAATAAAGCACTTGGGGACATGGTGTTTCCTGGAGTGTTTTACCCATGTCATCATCGCCTGTCTAGTGTGTTCTGGGTTGGGTCCCTTTCCTAAGGTTTCTTGGCTAAATAAGTACAGATGGCTCACCGAGTCTCTGCTCCACTGCTTTTGGTCATGGACAATTTGGAGTAGCTAATTAGCCTAACTGCTGGAAACCCACCCGGACACGGGGAGAACATGCAAACTCCACACAGAAAGGCCCCCACTGGCCACTGGGTTTGAACCCAGAACCTTCTTGCTGTGAGGCGACAGTGCTAACCACTGCACCACCGTGCTACCCTGTCCCCGTATACAAAAAGCAAACTGAAGACTTGAAGGTTTCAAATCCCTGACACTCGAGACTCATTCCGTAAATGCTCAATAAATGTTTCTTATCAAGGATTTATGTTTTCTACCATACAGGTTCCTGTGCAAGTTCTGACATGAGAAACGATACTCAATGCTTTTAATGTGAACTATGATCAGAACTGCCGCTATAGAAAAGTAATCATGTTCTGATCAATCGGAATCGAGAATTCAACAGTGGCGTGATTGAAAATAATATATTTATAATGTAATTTAACAGCTTTGTATCAATGGAGTAATGTTATGACTGAGACGCTGTTGGTTCATGCCCCACTGCCCTGGTCTGGCGAGGGTAACGGAGAACAAAGGAAGGGTTTGTACGTGCAACAAGCCTTTAGTATCGTCCGTCTCCTTGAAATGTTTGTTCTGGTCCACCGTTTTCCCTCTCTGACTGCTGACTGCCTATTTGCTTGGTCACATGCCTTCTGTGTGTGAGACAGAGATTTATGAGAATGTCTTGCTTGCAGAGGGAACGTGTGTCTGAGAGAGGGGTGGGGGACAAGAGCGAAAGAAAGCGAGCGAGCGGGAGAGAAGTGGGCGGGCGAATGTGGGTGAGCGAGCTTCTCTCTGTCAGACGCTGTTTGCTGTGCGAGTCTCTCACATTGGCTAAGCTTCAGCGCTGGACTGGCCGACTGGCTCGGAGGAGAGGGAGAGTGAAAGAGCGAGAGGAAAGAAAGGGAGGAGGAGGGACAGACTGGGCAGAGCTAGCTGCGATCGGAGCACCCGATGCTCTCGAGAGAAGGAGATAATTGCTGGATTTGATCCATTTCTTCCCTTCGGTTCTCTTCGGCATTCAGATATCTGAGATTTTTTTGAAGGTATTTGTGTGGACTTCTTTTCCTTCTCATTTGATGATGGTGGTGGTGGTGATAGTTTGGCTTCCGGGGTCTGACGGGTGGGGGTGGGGAGTCGGGAATAATGAGGAGTGTAATAGAGATGGAGAGACTGAAGGATGGAGGAAGGAAGGGGTGTGTAAGAAGCTGAAGGCAGTATCGTGGTGGATGCGAATGGAAGTGAGATGCGAGATGTGCAAGTCAGTTGGTGTCTTTGGTGTCCAACCCAGCTATGGAGCCATGGAGCGAGGACTCATTGTTTGTGTGGGTGTGTGTGCTTTGATCGAGGTGCCATTGCTCAGAGTTAAGCCGTGATCACTGACATATTGGAGGCCATTATGTATGTGTGTGCGTGTTGCCTCTGGGTGGCAAGCAATCAGGAGGGATTCAAGGATGTCGGCATCTTTCAGCCTCTCCTCAACCCCTCTGTGCTGCCTCTCTGCAGCTGACTTGTGCTTCATCTTTCTTTCTTTAGTACTTTTTATGCCTTTAGAGAATGTCCGTTCATTGGGATAAAGAGCTGCATCTTTGTGTCTGGACTGCGTTTTAGCCAGCTTTCTGGGTAATTGAGTTTTATGTAGCCTACAGGTCTGTGCTTAAGTGTGTGCTCTTCCCTCCGCCCTCTGCAAATCTGAAAGTGTTCAAAGGGATTATATTTGCATTCAGATGGTCTTTGAACAGAAGAAAATTCCTGTGCTTGCCCTAATTTTGCATAGACTGGGAATTAGACAGTGGTTTAAATGGAACGCATTCTTAGCATCTGGGTATATGTGGGTTCTAATAGGAATGGAAGGTCTAATCATACCACTACACAAGAATCTGTGTTCTACAGTAGGCTGATAGAGTTGATTAGGGTTTGATTTAGATGCGAGTTGGAATTGGGAGGTTTTGGGAAGAAAATGCTGGAACGATGGCTAGCTGTTTGTGGATTAACCCTTTGCTCGGACAGATGGCTCCCTTTCTCGCTGAGCCAGAAGGCCTGTCTGTCACAGTCAACATGGGCTCCGATCCCAAAGCCTCTTCATCCTACAGCTTTTCCTTTTCCAAACACAGGAATCACTGTGAGCCAAATCCCTCCACTCTGGTCCTGTCTCTGTGGTTTCTCTTTTGATGTGAAGCATCGTTAGCATTTTCGCAAGATCTTAACGCCTGGATTGCATAAAAAAAATCATAAATGTTTTGTAAACACCAAGAGACTGTGGCTAATTGACGCTGCATTGACACACTGGCCAATGCCAAAGAGTGTGGCTTTTTATTTTATTTATTTTTAAAAAATAATTCAAGATCCAGTTCATTCTGGTGGACCTTTTGAGCTGCTAGAGACCCCATCCAAGTCTCGAGTCAGTCGAACCAGATGGACTTTAGTTATGGATGTTGGTGTGAATCAGTTCTGCAAAGATGGATTGGGTGTCTCTCGGCTTCTGACTCAGGAGGGGCTGTGAGCTCAGTCATAACCTTTGTTATACGGTACCAGTGTTGGTGTTAAAAGCATCAACTTGTCATTTACTTCAGCCGTGTGAGCCTAATATCATGCTTTTTGAGACTTTTGCTTTGGTTTTAAACTGGAAGAAACATTTGAGAACTTGGAACCATACTCAATATAAAACTGGAGTGAAAGTGTGGAGAAGCACAAGGACCATGGGGTGTGTAGGAGACTGTTGATCCCAAGGATTATGAGGAGCCTTTGGGAGCAAGCGGATGTGTAGGGAACTGTAGGGAAGCTTGGGCACTCTAGGAAATATTGGAGAGCATGGGAATGCGTTATGAGGCAGAAATCAGAAAGTGTCAGAAATCAAAGGCATCATGTTGAAATGTAGGACAGCAAATTGATTACAAGGAGTGTGCAGAGCAATCGGGAGGGATCGTGGGTAAGCATTAGGAAGATGGGAAAATGTAGGGAGATAGGAAGGTTGGGAACAAATTGGAGCTATGAGGAATTTGGGTATGGTTTAAAGAACCATAGAAGATATTTCGGAAAATCTAGAAAGCTTCGTGGAACTGGGTGTGTACAGGATTGTAATTGATGGAGCGAAGTCTATCAAACTTGAGGAATATGTCAGGAAAGGCAGGGGATACGGGGAAAGTCGAATTAACCTTGGAAGCGTGGGGATGTGTCAAGAAAGGCAGGGGATTGGGGGAAGTCTTGTGAACCTTGGAACCATGGGGATGTGTCAAGGAAAGCATGGAATATGGGGACGTTGAATGAACCTTGGAAACATGGGGATGTGTCAAGAAAGGCAGGGGATGGGGGAAGTCTTGTGAACTTTGGAAACATGGAGACGTGTTGAGATCTGTTGGGGACATGGAAAAGTCCAGAGAATGAGGATTTGTCAGGAAATGTAGGGAAGATGGGGGAGTCAAGAGAACTTTTGGGAACAGGGTGCTGCGTCAAGAAAAGCAGGGGATATGGGGAAGTCTAGTGAACCTTGGAAACAAAGCTGTGTCAAAGCAGGGGATAGGGGGAAGTCTAGTGAATCTTGGAAACATGGGGATCTTTCAAGTAACGGAGAGCATTTAGGGAATACGAGCACACCTTGGATACACTGGGGAAATGTCAAGAAACTTGGGAAATATGGGGAAGTTGAGCAAACCTTAAGGAAACATAGTGACGTGCAGGGGTCCTGTATGAGATTTGGGAACCTTAGGAACGTGAGGAAGTGCCGAGAGCCATAGGAAACATGGATGCACGATGGAACAGCAGAGAACATGTAAGCATTTAAGAAAATGTAGAGACCATGTTGATCTGTCGCGAATGTGGAGAAGTGCTGAAAAGAGTAGAAAATGACAAGGAACTGAGGGAACTCATCAGGAACGACTTGTATTGTTGCATTTTATAAGAGCAAAATAGAAAAAAAAATATGGTACACTATATTCAGTCATGGTTTCTGAAGTGAAGCTCCTTTCTATTTGAAATGCTGTTAGTACAAGTCCACTGCCTATGTGGGCAGCAGCTTTTGAGATGCTGTGTTGAACTGTCTGAAGCCTGAAGACAGAGCGGAGGAGAGAGACTTGAAAAATGTACATCAGTAACAGGACTTTTGAGGTGTGATGCTCCTCAACTTGGCCAGCAGTGGCTAAGTTTAATGTTTCATTAAAAGAGCTTTCCTGTCATAGGGTGCATGACACATGCATGACACATGGTGTTTCAGAATGGGTCGGGATTGCAATTTCCAAGATGATAATTTTTTAAACACATTGAGTCAAAATAACCAAACGTCTGGGAGACAAGGTTCACGAGAGATTGCTTTACACCGTCTTCACTGATCCAGCTGGAAACTGCTTTTGCATGATGAGAAGTCTAGAACCAACACAACTGACCATCATTAATCTGATCAATGTCTTGAAAGCCCCAGCAGTATGAAATTGCTGGAGGTTAATTTGGATGAGGTTCTGCATCTTTAAAAAAAAATAAAAAATACTGTATGGATTAAACCTGACTCAGTAGCTTCTCCTGGACATCTGTGCTTTTATGTGCTTCAGGAATGTTTGACTGAATTTGGAGCCAAACTGAGTAAAAAGCCCTGAAGCTGTTCTGTTCGATAAGCATTCAGTAGCTGTAGTGGTTTCAGATGTTTCTGACTGCGCAGGAAAAGAAGTTTCCTTGAAAGTTAAAAACAGCAGATTTGTATTTGCTTGGGCAAAATTATTTTTTTGGTCAGGAACTACAGAGAAAAATGCATGCGTTTTGTTTGACAAACTTGGCACGTTGTTTTGCCAGATACCATCCGGTATACTGCGAAATGAATAAAAGATCTTGACTACATTATGTCTTCTGACCAGCTTCAGTTGTTTCCAACTATTCCAAGTGAAGATCATCGTTCATCTGTGGTTGAGAAGCGGGAGCGTCGTCTCTTGAGTCTGTCAAAGTTATTCTGGTGGTCATGTCCGATCCCTTGATGGAGGCAAGCACGCCATCTATACCCGTCATGAGCAGTACTGGTCCAGCTGGTGGGTTCCATCTTGAAGTCCTTCAGATCACGCTTCAGCACATCCTTATAATAATACGTTGCGTCTCGATACAAATTCAAGATTCTTGCTGGTCCTGTGTGCTGAACTTGTCCAACATGTGATGCTGTTGCACAAATTTTTTAGCTGCTGGCAGACCAAGAATTGGTTTGCCTTGGTGGTTCCTTTTTATCTTGTTGTGATGACATGGAACTGTAGGAAATACGGACACGTGTAGCAGGAAATCCGAGGGACGACTGTCAAGTGGGAGAAACCATGAGATGCTTAAGGAAGAGAAGTAAACTGTCAGGGACTTGAAGTGTTGGAACCATCGGAGAACATGGCAAGATGTGGGAAGTGAAGTTAAATCATGAAGTTGAGCAAACCCGATGGATACTTGGAGTGTAAGAAACCATAAGGGACATGGGGAAGGAGGGTGAACTGTAGTAAATATGGGGCAGTGTTGAAACTATAGAAGGGTGGAGGAAACCATGCTGAACACTGAGAAGTGCAGGAAACTTTGGAATGCAACACGAAAGTCTCGAAGTGTAGGAAACCTTGGGCAAAGTAAAGCAAACTTTAAGGCGCTCAAGGAAATGTTGAAATCGTAGGGAACTTAAGATGGTGTTGGAAACCCTAGTGAACATGGAGACATGCAGAAAACCGTGAGGAACTCTAGGGGACGCTTGGAAACTTTGAGAGGTGGAGGAAGCCTCATTGAACATGGAGAAGTGCAGGAATCATGGAGGACTGTAGTGAACCCCAGAGAACCTGTGGAAGCATAGAAAAGCCCTGGGAAAGTAAAGGAAACTGTAAGGAACACACACAATTTTTGAAAGCATGAGGAAGCTTGGAGACTGTTTTGGAACTGCAGTGGCCATGGAGAAGTGCGGAAGTCATGGAAAATGTTGCGAACACTTGGAAAATTGGCAAAGCTTGGAAAACATGATGGACATGGAAGGATGAACTCCAGTGAATTTGGGGTAGTGTTGAAACCATCTGGAAACATGTGCAGGTGTAGAAAATCTTTTTGAACTCTCAGAAGAACAGTAAGTCTTGTAATGCAACTTGGGGAACCCTGGAGACATAAAACAAACCATAAGGAACATTGTGGACGTTTGGGAATTCGGGGAAGTGTAGGAAACGTTATATGGGGCATTGGAAAGTAGGGTGAACTCAGTGAACATGGGAAAGTGTTGAAAAATTTGGAGAACATGGGGAGGTGTGGAAAACCACAGTGAACACAGAAGTACAGGAGCAATGTAACGGGAATATTATTGACCCCTTGGTCATTTGAAGAAGTGTAGGAAATCGTAAGGGAAAGGAGAGTGAGCTGTCGGGAGCACAGGCAACCATGCTAAAGATGGAGTCGGACAATTAACAGGAGGAACTGTGTTAAACCCTTGGGGGGGGACATGAGGACCCTGTGAGAGTAAAGCAAATTTTTCAGGAACTCAAAGGTCTTTTGAAACCATTGAGAACTTGGGGAGTGAAGGAACCATGGGGAATGCGAGTGAACACTTGTGAACTTGAAGTATACCATGAACCACAGAAAACAAGCAAGTTTGGAAGAAACCACAGGGAATACGAAGAACTGTAAGAAAAGTTGTATAATCTTTGATGTATCACAAGCTGTCGGGGACTATCAAGCGCATGTGGAATGATGATGAACTGTCCAGAACCATCAGGAAGATGGAAGATTAAAGGGAACATGGTCGCTGTAGGGGATCTAGACATATGCTTCCTGTGGTTCACTTAAAGGTTATAAGATACAAGAACACCTGCTTTACTTGATCTGCTTGTATTTGAAGGCTTCGATATACATCCCCTAGTGATCTTTAAAAAAAAAAAAACCCTCTCCTACCTCCAGCGAATAAGGTCATATGTTCAAGCCTTTCACGTGTTTGTTTGTTACATCGACCCTGGTTCATGGTCCAGATGTCTCACTTCCCAGATCTGAGTATAATAATAAGGAATGTTATAAAACAAGAACGAGATAAGGTACTCAAGCTGGCATAATGGAAATATTTCCTTTTTACAAAGCGAGGTAGAATAATGAAACGGAGAATTTATGTAAATGGGGAATGAAAGAACAGAATGATGAGAGTCTGTGCAAGATGGAGCCGAGAAAACTAAGGTGAGAGAGGAGAAAGCCTGCTGAGAGAGCTCGAGTGGCCGATATTACTCACTGGGTCACACTCATGAAAAATTGAATCAAGGCTCACGGATGTGAGCTTCAGCTCTGGGGGGTAAAAAGGTCTTCGTCAGAGAGGATGGGCTTGATCTTTTTCAGTTGCTTGTGTGTTTAGAGGGGGTGCATAATAAGTGTGTTGGTTTCCTTCTGATAAGCTACTGTTGCCAAAATTAGAATATAAAAATTTCAGTACTTGCACCAGGCATGTTTTTAAAGTATTGTTGATTTGATATTTATGGAGGTTATTTACAAAAAGAAGTTAGAATCATGAAATTTTTCTCCAGTGAACAGATTTATATTGAGATCACGCACAATACTTTTATTTTTAATTTTTTTTTTTCCCCCCGAAACATGGAAACTTTAAGACGGCCACAGTTTGCTGCTTCCTGAATGGGCCCAGCTGTCTTTAATCTCAGGAGTGCAAACGGTGTTTTTTTTTTTTTTTTTTTTTTAAAGCTTCTGAAATTCACCTTGTGTAATTTTAAAGTTCTTTTGACTTGATGCAAGGGAGCATGTCGAAACTAGGTACACGAATGAATGAATGTTTCGATAAAAAAAATAAACTTAATTCCGACAAATAACTGAACAATTAACTGCGTTGACTCAAAAGATAAAAAGCATGAAACAAGAAAATGGCAAAAACATAAACCAGAAATATATAGACATGATGATGTTTAAGTAACAAGATGCTGGTGACATGGATCATATCCTGAGCTGATGAAAATCAATGGACGTAACATTGGAGGAGAGAACCAGACCAGACCAAACCAAAACAATTTTCTGTTAAATATCTCCGTATCATGTGACCCGTACAGGCCTGTACGCACGCTCTTATTAAAACTGTTGGGAAAAGTCACGTGACTGGACAGATACGGATTTTTGAATCCGGTCTGGAAAAAGCCGGATGCGGCCCTGGAGCAGTTTCCCTCGCTTCCGCCGTTTTCATTTTGCTCTGAATTGTTGGTTTGAAAGGCGGCACGGTGGTGTTGTGGTTAGCACTGTCGCCTCACAGCAAGAAGGTTCCGGGTTCGAGCCCAGTGGCCAACGGGGGCCTTTCTGTGCAGAGTTTGCATGTTCTGTCCGTGTCTGCATGGGTTTCCTCCGGGTGCTCCGGTTTCCCCCACAGTCCAAAGACATGCAGGTTAGGCTAACTGGTGACTCTAAATTG
>JAOEHJ010000019.1:34858721-34872498 GCA_025447855.1 Potamarius usumacintae | reverse complement strand
TCTCTCTCTCTCCCCCTCAGTCTCTCTCTCTCTCTCCCCCTCAGTCTCTCTCTCTCTCTCCCCCTCAGTCTCTCTCTCTCTCTCTCTCTCTCTGTCTCTTTCCATGTTTTCCTGGTTCTCTCTGTTTTTGCCGTTTCTCTCTTTTTAACTCTCTGTGCCCCCCCCATCTTTCGAGGTCTCCATTTTTTTTAATGTCTCCCTCTGTCACTGCCTTTCTCTTTCCTCCCATTGTCTCTCTGAAAAGCCAGCAAATGGAATTTTGAATCATTGTATGCTTCTGTCCTGTTGGGTTTTTATCTGTGCAGCTCCTTTTTAAAGTCAAGGACATGTTTCACAAAGAAAATGCCTCCGGTACGTTAACACTCGCACCTTTAGCTCCGTGAGGCTTTACTGTTCTGATCAGGGGAGAGCTGAGGCTGGCTGGCTGGGTCCAACAGAAATATTTAATTTTGTTAATTTCTTTATCCAAAATTTGTTTGGTGTCTGACATTTCGATTCTTTGATCTGCAGTGAAGCGATGAGAAGAAAAGCTCCAGTTTAGCTGGAACCAGTTTGGCGTGCGTCCAGTATACTGCACTACAGACAAATCGATAAAACTGGTGGCCATTGTCTCATTATTATAACAAGAAAAGTAATGTCGATAATAATGATGATGATGATGATGATGATTTTATCCAAACTGACTTATAAAGGAGGCAGAATCCAGAACAAGTCTGTGACCAGTGAAAGGGTAAAAGTCAAGTGAAATAACATCCAGAAGTCCCTTTAGGGTTTACACTGGTGGAGCTTTGAATCTCAGAAACTGAATCCGATAGCCACCAGTTTAACATTGTCCAAGCTAAATAATCACACATCACCTCAAACTACTTTATCCAGGATCAGATATCCAGGCCTTGGTAAATGCTCCATTACTTATCGGATAAATAAAGAGCAAATCCAATCTGATTCTGGAACAAGTTAACATACTGTTTATTTCCTTCAGGAAACAACTTTGTTTACAAATCGATTTTATTATATATTTAGAAAAAATAAGTGTGTTATCTGTAAAAATGGACAAAAGGACACCAGGACTAAAACTCATTGTAGTTCCATCTTCAATCCGAATCGCTTTTTTTTCCCTTCTTTCTTTTCCTTAGCACACAGTTTAATGTTACCCCAGGGTCACTACTACTTCTTCCAAAAATCACCAAAAGCACTCTTCTCAGCCTTGAGACGACACCTTTCCTCAATTTCACTCACTTCCACTCACTCACTCTCTCTCTCTCTCTCTCTCTCTCTCTCTCTCTCCTCTCTTCTCCTCGAATCACTCCTGATATGCCCTTGTTGCCTAGGTAACTACTATGGAACACCCAAACCGTCGAGCCAGCCCCCTGCTGCTAAAGTGATTGGCGGAGAGGCGTCACCCAACGACAGGCCCCGCCCCCAGGAGACTACACCCCGCCGCTCCAAGTCCTACAATGAGATGCAGAATGCTGGAATAGCCCCCGCCGACACAGAGGATGAGGACGAGTTTCCTGAAATGAACAGCAGCTTCACAGGTGTGTGTGTGTAGCAGGCAGACTGGAACACAAAAGAGTGCCATCTGGTGGTCATGGCTGGTATCAGTGTCACATGTGGATAATGTTTCTACTTTATAAGGCTATAATGGATTTTTTTTTTTTTAAACTACGTGAGAGTTGGGTTATGAAATGAGTTCTTTCAGGAGCTTTTACTTTAAAGACATACGAAACGAATATGATTGCTTGTGGAATAAAAACACACACTGAGGACAAATGACTTCACTCGGAATGTTCACAACACAGGGCATCACCGAATGGTGTTTTAGCTCTTAGGTATATCTCCACTGAAATATAGAATACTCAAATAAATGCCTGTTTGAAATTGGTTATTTGAATAGTTAATATTTTAAAACAGATTTTTATTGATCGAAACAGTGTGGCAGTTTATTCACTTCATTTTCATTCAGTTTGATTCAATTTGAGTGAATGAAAACCAGTTCCAGGTGTTTTACTGGCATGACGAATAAAGAAACGTCTAAATTTGAAGGGAGGGGTGTGTGTGGGGTTGTAAAGAAATCAGTGCGTCTGGCTCTTGACTATCACCTCAGCAAGTTTATTAATTGGAAACATGCTTGATGGGGTGTGTGTGTGTGTGTGTGTTAACAGTGACGCATAGGTGTGAGGGAAGTGTAAACATCTTTGTATCACCTCAGCTTGGTCAGGAAGTGAGGGGGTGGAGCTGTGAACTGAGCCCCACCCCCAGAGAAGGGAATTGAGAGTCCTTCTACGTGTGTGTGTGTGTGTGTGTGTGTGTGTGTGTGTGTGTGTGTGTGTTTCGGGCTCCATTCGAACCAGGTTTAGTCTCCGCTTCATCCCTTTGTGTGTGCGCGCAGGAGACTCGAGTGAACCGGACGAACACCCCTCCGTCCGCCCCTTCGCCCCGTCTCACCGGCTCAACAGCGTCCCGACGGCAACCACGGAGAGCACGCAGAACACACACACACACCCCAGCCACCCCACGGACGAGGACCCGCTGGGCCCTCTACCAGAAAACTGGGAGATGGCTTACACCGAGAACGGCGAGGTCTACTTCATCGAGTAAGGATGAAATCATATCATATATTAACTTTTTAATCATTAGCTTTTTAAATACTGTTGCTTCTATAAGGACCGGCGTTATCCTCTTTTTTTTAGTTTTAGCATCAGGGTGACTCACTCGAATTACTTTAAGTGCTAAATATGAACCTGATTATGCTGAGTGAAATGTTTATTAGTGATAAATAAATACAGCATCACACTCAGTTAAAATGTACGAGCGAGATTTCATGTCTGAACCGAAGAATGTAAAAATTTATTCAGATCTGATTAATTCAGCAGCTCGAGTGGAAATTGTGCAGTAATGAAACTCTCTAATGTGTTTTTAATATACTGCATGACATTCAGTCCATATAGTGCAGCCATGAGTGATAATTAAACTGTTTAATGAGGATGATTTATTGATGACACTCTGTTATACTGATGATTTAAACTGGAGTGTAAAGCTGAGGAGCACATAGAAATAGGTTTTGAGGTTTTTTTTTTTTTTAAACTCATGATGGAATGAAGCTCGTCCTGTCAACCACTTTTTTGGGGAAACATTTTAACTCAGTTTCTAATGATGAAAAATATAGCGTGATTCCGGAACAAACTGATGCACAGATATTAACGATCTTTTCACATTTCAGCTTTGGCCAAATATTAACGTTTTTAGGACCATGAAAAAATATACAGGATATAATTCGTCCATTTATAAATGTTTGATGCATAGTGTACATCAATACTTATATTACCATTCTGTCCTATTACTTTAAAGACATTAAAATACAGAGATTATTATATTCAGTGGATCATTAAAAGGGGCCGAGTGGCAGATTAGTAAATACACATTTCACCAAAAACGACAGTATTTCCCTCTGATTAAAGAATCCATTTATTTATTTCGTCAGTGAGCGAGTTAGTTAGTTCAGTTTCGTTGTGGTTGCGGTGCAGATATTAGAACTTTTACAAATCAGGCGATCAAAATCTGATTTCATGGAAATATTAATAACAGAAAAACGCTGTTAGTCTGTGTACTTTTATGAATAAAACTTATAAAAAAAAAAAAAAAAAGATTTTAAGAACAAATCAACCTGTGTTACAATCTGCCTTTAAGATGCATGAGGGAGTGTAACAGATTTTCATTCATGATTAGAAAAAATATATTTCTTCATAATATCAGGACTAAAGAACAGAATCTCAGGAAAAAATCATATTTCTGAGTTATTACATCATCTGAAGAAATCTCTGGACTGCACATGCTTTTTTTTTTTCTTTCCTCTCTGTCTGTCTGACTGTGTGTGTGTGTGTGTGTGTGTGTGTGTGTGTAAATGTCTCTGTATATCTGTGTCTATATAACCTCTGTCTATCTGTCTGTCTGTCTGGAAATCTCACTTTGTGTATCTAACTGTACATCTGTCTCTGTCTAACAACGTGTCTGTCTGTCTGTCTCTGTAATCTCTGACTGTGTATATAATGGTCTGAATGTCTGTCTCTAATAAGGTATCTGTATAGTCTCGATCTGTCTATCTCTAAACCTCACCGTGTTGGTTTCTGTCTGTCTCTCTCTAACAATGTGTGTCTATCTGTGTCTCTACAATCTCTGTATCTATCTGACTATCTGTCTGTCTCTCTCTAACAATGTGTCACTCTGTATAATCTCTATCTATCGGTATCTCTGTAAATCTTGCTATGTCTGTCTCTATAATCTCGGTCTGTCTGTGTAATCTGTCTGTCTGTTATGTCCATCTGTCTCTCTCTAACAATCTGTCTGTAAATCTCACTGTCTGTGTATCTGTCTAACAATGTGTCTGTCTGTCTGTCTGTCTATTTCTATAAATCTCACTTGTTTGTGTGTCTATCTCTGTAAATCTCGGTGTCTGTCTGTCTAATCTCTGTATCTGTCTGTCTGTATAATCTGTCTGTAGTTTTGGCTTCAGACTTGAATAATATATTATTGAAACTATAATACGTGCTTTAAAATGATAATATATATTGATAACAGCTCGTTTAGACCCGTTGATGGACGTGATACTGAGCTGACAGGACAGAGTTGTGTGACATCTGTAAAGCTGACGTGTTTTCTTGCATTTTTGTGTTTTGCGTTTCAGCCACAACACAAAGACCACATCGTGGATCGACCCTCGGTGCCTGGACAAGCCCCAGAAACCCCTGGAGGAGTGTGACGACGACGGTACGGACGCTTCGTTCCATATTCGTTCTCAATGTCGTGTGTGTGTGTGTGTCCTTGATGTTGGTTTTGCATCCTGCATAGATGCGTCTGCTTGTCACACACCTGCACTGAGATTAGAGACAGATGTCCTCTGTGTGAGACACTTCATTGGTGTGGTGAATTTTCAGGGTTTAAAAATAACACACTGATACAGGAAGTGATATGAACTAAATATAAAGATGATGTCTGGTGTGAATTTCAAATGAACTGAATTAGATTAGATTTCCTCTGTGGAATTAGAGAGAGAGAGAGAGAGAGAGAGAGAGAGAGAGAGAATGTACAATACGTCCCATGCATGGCTGCTGTAGGTGGCACTATTGCACTACAGTAGCATTTCACAGTGCCGTGATCCTCTTACTTCGACACACGCACGCGCGCGCACACATGCATGCACAGACTTAAAATCCTTTAGGATAGCCTGGATTAGTCACGTTACCCAGCACAAATTCTGCCCACTTCCTCTGTCTGTCTTAATCTGACTGACACACACACACTGCAGCCTTCTGGTGAAGATGATTTTGTGTTTTCAGCACAAACTGAATAAAAATAATTCACAGAAGCCCAGTGAGTTCAGAACAATCTGCGTTCCCCATCTCCAGCAGCCTTTTTTTTTTTTTTTTCCTCTTCATGAAGACGTCGAGAGGATCAGGCTGGATCTGCAAATGTGAAGAGGACAGTAGCCAAAAGCAATATGAAGTTGACCTTGAATAAATAAACCTTGCAAAATAAATGAAACTGATTTGATGAGCTGAATCAGGAGCGCTCGGACAGGAAGAGGACAGATGAGTTGAATAAATCTGAGCGAATCATTTAACTGAACAGAGTCAAGTGACTCGAGTCAGAACAACTCTGTGCTGTAATTTCAGTCATGACTTGAATCGTTTGAGTCTGTTCAGTTCGATGATTTCTTCAGATTCGTTTCCTAATTTGTTCAGTCAAATAAATGATAAATATTTTTTTACAGTCTTGAGTAAAAAATGAGCCGAACCCCAAAGGAAAAATGTTAAGTTTGGTCCGTTTTTGTTTTTTTTTCCCATAACGAATGAACCTTGAAAGGAGTCATTGATCTCACTGATTCAATTGACTCTCTTTCGTGATGAAAATGATTCACTGACTCGAGGATGTTTAAAAAGCACATTATAATGTAAACCTGCTTAAAATCTCTGATAAACACGGAGTCGGTTCTGGATCTTTTGCTTTTTGCACAATTAAATGTTGTGCTTTGTAGAATGATTCCGATTCATTGACTCCTTGTTCCGAATCCTTCACAAATGAATCATGTCAAACCACGTTCGTTCAGACGTCGTTGGAAAAACGTGTCCTCGATCACCACACCAGTCCCCGGACACGTTCTGATTCTGTCCTAATACTCGTGCCTGCACGCGTCACGTGTTTGACTTTATGCTTACGATGGAAGAGGCTTATGCTTCATGCACACGCTTAATCCTGTCATCCGTCACATTCTCGTTCCTCTCTTGCTGTAATGCCAGTCCTGAGAGATTCACATGAAGGAAGCAGTGATGCCTCACCTCAGATGTGACGCTCGTACGGTAGACGTGTTCTTGGTCGCATGTAATGATGTGAAGGGCGATTCCACGTTCATGTCAACATTGTAATTACTCGCGTCTTAAATCTCATTGTTTCTTACTGACTGGATTCAGTGATGTACATCGTGATCTCTACAGCAGACCTGTCACATCCACAGCATGAGTTTTTCCACTGTAACATGCAGTAGAGTGCAAAAGTTTGTACACCCCATGACACATGAAACGACACATGGTACGTCCACTGAGTTTGGCCTTCTCAAGTTTTGAACGTAATAGAAACACTAATATCTTCTGGTCTTATCAGATATCCGTCTCCAGTCTCTGAGCAGCTTTTGGAGCTTGCAAATAATATTCATCCTCCACATGAACTCCCTCGATGACGACTCCTTCTTTTCCTCCTTTTTTTTTTTTCCCCCCTCCTCCTGCTTCTTCTTGTCCTTCTCCTCACTCTTCTGCTTCTCCTGCTTCTTCTTTTCCTCCTCCCTCTTCTGTTTCTGCTTCTGCTGCTCCTCCTCCTCCCTGTTCTTCTGTTTCTTCTCCTCCTCCTCCCTCTTCTTCTGTTTCTTCTTCTCCTCCTCCTCCTCCCTCTTCTTCTGTTTCTTCTCCTCCTCCTCCCCCCTCTTCTTCTGTTTCTTCTTCTCCTCCTCCTCCTCCCTCTTTTTCCGTTTCTTCTTCTTCTCCTCCTCCTCCCTCTTTTTCTGTTTCTTCTTCTTCTCCTCCTCCTCCCTCTTCTTCTGTTTCTTCTTCTTCTCCTCCTCCTCCTCCCTCTTCTTCTTCTGCTTCTCCTTCACTTCCCTTGTAATTCCTTTTCATTTCATTGTTTGCCTCCAACCAAAAACTATACGATGCAAACTTTTGCACTCTGCTGTGTTTAAAAGTCTTCAAAATTCAGCCTTTCTGATCCAACATTTAAACACCTTTATGTCTTGTGATGTCACTTCCATAACCCTGATCAGCTTCGACATGCCTGCAATGCACACATCATAAACATCCGTCTGTCAGTTGTCTCACTGGTGCCGAGACACTTTACAGAGATTAGTGTGTTTCCTTGAATAAGCTTTCATTCCTAACTTTTTTTCATTCCTAATGTTTTGCTAAAGATTTACCATCTGCATCTTTCCATGGCTCTTCCTCATGAGGTTCTGACTTTGCTTCGAGTGTAAAGATGCCTATCTGTCTTATCTGTTTACCTACAAACTCGTGTCGAGGTCATGACTGGAGCGAAGATCTGAATTTGAATTGTTTATCATATTTTCCGGACGAGTAAAAGAGTATAAGATTAGAGTTTAAGATTCCACCGCACCTCAGTTCTGTGTGCTCAGAGAAGAGGGATGAAAAAATCGATCTGTCTGTTGAATTGTGTAAATTGTATGACTGTATCGTTATTAATGATCAGGATTGTTATAATGCCGTACAGAGGTGTCTGGCTCAGAGAGAAAATGTTTTATCAGTTGTCTCGCCATCTTCATTGTTTATTAAATGTTCTCTCTCTCTCTTTTTTTTTTTTTTAATAAATATGGCCCATCAATTATTTTCATTCTTGTATATGATATATATATCCACATACAGATGACTTAATGATTTCTTGAAATATTAACCGCTTCCTGAAATCCTGTCAGTTAATGAGGTTATGTTTATCGACCGTTTTCTTCAAACGAATCATTTCTTCATGTTGCTATTTCTCAGCCTTTTTAAAAAGACACATTCGCTTCATTCCCTCCAGACTTGGACATCTTTTTTTCTTATTCCGTTAACTTCCTGTAGTCTTGACTTGAAAAATTTCATTGATAAATTATTTAAAAGTAATTTTTAAAAATAAATCCTCTTGACAGTTTTTAGAACACGTTATGACTTCAGTGTATTTTATGTAAATCCGATGCAATGATTTATGTGATATGCAAATTGGAGCATATTTAATATTCGAACACCTTATTTGCATATTGCAAGACATTTTTTAAAAAGTTGCAATGAAAATAATCGTGCACATTTTCAAGAGGTTGATTTTTTTTTTTTTTTTTTTCAGCCTGATGTATCGAAGAAACGGGGAAAACCTTTTCAGGTGGCAGGCTTTAATCCGCATCGTTTCTTTTGTTCCCCGGTTAAAAATAAACAGATGACGACATCACACTGATGCAGAGTTTATAGTGTTGTATAATTTTACAGCACCTGCTAGAGGGGAAATATTTCTTATAGTCTGGAAAATATTCTTTATTTATATTATTGGGCAAAAAAAAGTCTTCTTGCAAACACCTGCAGCAGTTTACATGACCGGAAATGAAAAAGAAACTCTCTCTCTGGGTTTTTTTTTTAATGCAAATGAACTAATCCACAGTTGGGCATCTTTAACCTCATACTGCGCTGACGAATAATTGATCCATTCTCACTGTGGCTTCTTTCTCTATCCCTTTTTCCCCCTCTCTGCCCTGCTCTTGAGAAGAAGGGGTTCATACTGAGGAACTGGACAATGATCTAGGTAGGACATGGGTCTTCGGGGAAACTGTGGGCTTTTTTTTTTTTTTTTTTTGTTTAATTTGCTCTCCTGTCCTTATTTTTTTTTTTTTTATCCTATTTATAGCCATTAGGAAATGAGACAGAGCTGATCTCAGCTCAGGATCAAAGCACAGGTGTGTTGTGTGCATGATGCAACTCTGTATTAATATCCAACACTTTCCTGCTTCCCTTTATTTGCTTTTCACACGTTCCAAGAAAAACACGAATCGCCGCACAACCAAATAACATCCATTATTCATCAGAGTTCTCGCACCCAAAGTAGAGTTCATAATCAGTCTCTCGGAGTCGGAGCTGTTCCGTACGCACGCTTATGAGTCACGCTGTCCGAAATGATGCAGTCGTTCATGTCGAAACGTGTTCCTCATATCAGCAAGTCGAACACTCTGCACTGGCATCTGTTTGGAACACTCAACCCTGCAGCACATGAGTAAAACATCTCCGCAGCAGTGCTGGAAATGGATTTCATGTAGTTAGCGTCAGCCCTGGTGCCTCCGATGCTCAGGCGCGTTGGAAGGCTGAGGTCAATAGATATTGATCTGTGGAATTGGGAACATTAGCCAGACAGCATCAGAACAAAACATGGTGGGCCTTTAGAGGCACAGACTGGATCGGAGCAGAACATGAACGGGTTAGCAAGAGCTTGTCGCTTTGGTCTCTGCTGGACATAAATGTGTGGGTGGGGGAGGGATGGAAGTGCGACAGACAGAAGGGGAGAGATGGAAGTGCGAGGGAGGGAGGTAGGGATAGCCGGGAGTGCGAGGGAGGTAGGGAGGGGCGGGAGTGTGAGGGGGGAGAGGCGGGAGTGCGAGGGAGGTGGAAGTGCGAGGGGAGGGAGGGGGGAGAGGCGGAAGTGTGGGGAAAGGTGGAAGTGTGAGGGAGGTAGGGAGGCGGAAGTTTGAGGGATTGGGAGAGAGGGGGGAGGTGGCGGGGGGGGGGGGTGTTTGGGTGCGAGGGACGGGAGGAGAAAACTTGAGGCGTGCACATCATTTCAAGTGCTGCTTTTTTAAATCAATTTAATCCAAACACTTGTTCGTGTGTAATTAGTTAATCGTTCAATACAACCTGCAAATTTTTTTTAATTTATGATGATTTGGTTCAGGGATCAGTTTTTGTTTTCCTGCCACTCTGAGTAACTGTTACACCACAATTAAACTTAGTGCATGTTACATTGATGATAAAGTGATAAAATATTTTTTATTGATTTGTTAATGAATCAAATGAGTGAGAGATTCATGATTTTTTTTTAAACTTTATTCAACAATGTCTATACAGTCGACAAGAAGACAGCACAAGTAATAAGTCTAAAAACTATTACCGAAATCAACAAGCCAAAGAAAAAAAAAGTGCATTTGAAAACACTTAAAACGACTGCATTACATCTCAAACCGATCCCATTGCATAACAATTGCGATTGAGACAATTGAGCAATTTTGATGATTTGAGTGCAGCTGCAAATCACAGATTTACTGCATATTAACGTTTTTTTGAAAGGAGTCTCCAGTGTCAGAGCTTCAGGATAGAGGAGTTTACACGTTGCAGATTCTCAATATATCATGCTGTTCAAACTGCTGTGCTTTTGAGGTGAATAAAACATGTTAGCGAGTGCTGTTCTTGGAAACTAATCACCTTCGGGGTGGGAACAGTAGCTCTGCTTCATCACACCCCTCATGCCAGCGATATATTTTCCTGTAACAGCATGACACGGGATGAGTGAACATCAGGATGTGGGATCGAACAGTGTGATCAGGTCATGAAGTAATAATTGCAACGTGCAGCACAACAGCAACAAGAATAAAGTGCAATCATCCAGGAGGCTGTGTTCCCCTCACACGCCACATCAGCACTCGTCAGGATAATAAACGGTGGAATTAAACTCGGCTCTAAATAAAAGACCAGTGCGAAGTCCGATGTGACACAACATGGTTTATACAGCGCCGTTATGGGTCACAGAGCAATTAATAAATAATTCACACAGATAAAAATGATATTTATATGCTCTGTACTATTTCTGCTCCGTTACTTTTATTATTCATCAGTCAGATGTGTAAGAGACGCCGCCATGAAGTCGTGATGAAGCCTCTCGTACCTCACGTACAGTACTGGGCAGAAAGCTGAGGCACATGCAAAGAAATGCTGTTTCTACATGAACAAATGATATAATGATCACTAAACTGGAATAAATGAAACGGTCGATATTTGGTGTGACGATCCTTTGCTTTAAAAAACAAACAGGAATCTCAGGTCCAGTGTGTGAAGCTTTATCAGGAAATAAGCTGCTGTGAAGTTTAACATAGCGGCTTTTTTTTTTTTTTGTCTCTGAAATATGGCCTTACTTCATATGCTGCTTTCTTTATTGACATTTTTTTTTCCCAATCACATTTAATTTTGTGCTGAAAACTGTTTGGAATCTAACGGTTTTTTTTTTTTTTTGTACTGACTCGATAATCCAGTCATCAAATAGAAATACATAACAGTTCGCACCAAAAAACAAAGGTGTCAAGACTTTTGCACGGTTTAATACGTTCACCTTGGAAATGAAAGTAGAAATTTTGACCTGGATGTCAAAGATGTCCCAGTTTATTTTCATGAAAAATGATGGAATTGATTTCAGAAATTGAAATGCTAACTTGATAGAAAAGTCACTATTAGTGAAGTACAATATCAGTCAAAAGTTTGTACACCCTACTCTACTCATTCATAGGTTTTTCTGTAGTTTTTTTGTTTTCATTGTAGAATGATTCCGAAGACATCAAAACTATGAAATATATGGAATTATGTGGTGAACAAAGTGTTTTTTAAACAAAATTATTCATATTTTAGATCCTTCAAAGTATCCAGTGTTTACCTTGACGCTTTACACACTATTGGCATTATCTTAACCAGCTTCACGAGGTCGTCACCTGGAACGCTTTTCAATTAGCAGGTGTGCCTCATTAAAAGTTAATTAGTGGGCGAGTTTCTTACCTTCTTAATATGTTTGAGATCAAGCAGTAAATAGTAAATAATAAACATATATATATCCTAGAGGAAATAACCCTGTTCCATCCACAACTGTAGTAATCCATATTGTCAATCACCAAACAACTAAATCAAGAAAAACGACATCCATCATTACTTTAAGATGTGGAGTGACTTTTAACTCATAAAAATAAAGGACACCACTGAATTCGGAGGTGTGTCCAAAACCTCAGACTGATACTGTATATTAATTAAATTCAGGGTTCTTTGAATGGTTAATGGTTCTCATCTTCAGTGTGTTTGACTTTAAACTGTCCGATTTCATGCAGCTTGACTTTTTTTTTTTTAAATTTAAAAACCAAAACATTCCTTTATTGCACATCACACCAGCATTCTTTTAAAGCTTTTTTTTTTAGAACTTGAAAACGTTTATAATCACAGAGGTTTTTTTTTTTTTAAAGAAACTATCCATTATCATTGTGATTTGAGTCTTTTGCAGCATGTTGAGAATTTGCATTTAAAGCTAGACTACCTTTCAGATTTTTGAAAAGAATTTTCCCCGACACACAATTATTTTTGTTTAGTGGACCAAAAGCCACTGAATTCAAATTGCAGACTTCCAATTTAATTTGTTTAAAAAAAATTTAATGAATTTAGAGCCACGTGGCCCTAAATTCTCCGTTATTTTTTTCCTGCTTCACCATGATGCAATACAAGATACTCCATCTTGCATCACGTGGTGGGCTTTCCCTGTTTGCGCAAGGCATTGTGGGATACAAATTTGAAACAGGAGAGAAAAATGCAGGACTTGAGCGTGCGAATGAAACGTGAAAGACCGACTACAGTAACGGAAAGAAAGCGAGAAGAAAAGACATTGTTATATACAAAGGAAAGGAAACACAGAACCAAACTAATAAATATCGGCGCTCAGCGAGCACCTCTGTGTGATCAGCTGTTCGTTTAGCGACAGAATGATGGAACTGTCAGTGCATGGTCAAAGGTATATTGCAGAAATAAACATACATCACAATGACCACATTTCAGAGAGAACCAAATTTCACAGGTTTTATGAAATCGGAAGGCCGTCTAGCTTTAAACGAAATCTGTATTATAAATACAGTGTTAGTTTACGCTGTGTATATATACAGTGTATATGCAAGAAGTGCCGTTAATTCAGGACTGTGTGTCCGAGTCATTTCAGGAGAATAATGTGTTCATTAATGCATCAAGTAATTAGACACAGTGGTGCAGTGATGATGATGGTGGTTGTGCTGCAAATGGAGCAGATTTAATCCATGGCATGAGCTGTGCAGTGTTTGAGTTTTCAACTTTTCACTAAATGAATAAATAAAATAAACACACACACAGAATACCAGAAGCACCGGAGCAGGTGAAGGTCAGGAAAAATGCAGGCAGACACCCTCAGAGGAACTAAATCACCTGAAGACCGTTAATTGTTCGCAATTAGCGTCGACTGACATTTATGGATTCATTAGAACAGAGCAGCAGTCAGGCTCATTTATCACAGCGGCGGCGAGAGATAACGACTTTTGTTTGGCCACAAACGAAAATTGATACGTCCGCCAGCCAATTAAGAGGCGACAGAATTAAGACGCCGGTTCCCCAGAGCAGGACCAGTGACGTTCCACTGGATCTGGATGTGATGCTAATTAAATGCTTGTGAATTCTGTCAACAGTGAAAGAGACGCGATACGTGGCGGCGTGCGACCCTTATGTATAATTCAGTATAAAATGTTTTTTCGTATTCATCGCTCACAGTGCTGACGTTATTGTGCTTTGTAGCAGGGAATATTAAAGCGCTGGTCGGTTTGGGCTTTCAGTCAGGTGTGCTGTAGTGAGTCAGCGTTCCAGAGATTTACAGCAAAACGCACACTGACGACCAAATAGGAACCGCTGTGTGTGTGTGTGGGGGGGGGGGGGGGAAAATATTAAAA